>ML351702.1:0-44118 GCA_005239505.1 Nicotiana paniculata | reverse complement strand
CAACCTATACTGTTTGCGGAATAATAAATACAAAAAATAAAGAACACAAGGATTTTACGTGGAGAACACCTGGCTCAAAAAGGTGAAAAGCCAGGATCTACTTTCTAGTAGGATTTTCCCAAACACTCCATTAAAATCACTGAGCCAAAAAAACAGCATTTAAAAAAACTCTTTGTAAACCTAGGATTAACTCTAATCCCTTTGTGTCAAACTAGCCTCTAGCTATTTGTGAAAAATTCCAAGTTAGCTATAACTTGAACACTCAGTACCTATTATAAATTCTTCTAAATAAAGCTATGAAGGTACAAATTGAAATCCCTACTACAAGTTAACTAGACTAAAAGACAACAGTTGGAATTGGTTCTTCTAGCTGGTCCAAGTAGATTCAGAGCCGCACACTTAAATCTTACACGAACTTCTTGCAAAATAACTTCTGTTTTTGTGCGTGCCTGTGCAATAAGAACAATCTGCAATATATAGGATTAGTAGCCTAAAGATTTACTAGAGTTCTAATGCTACTCTTCCTTGGTGGAAGAGTTCTAGTTAATCTCAACTCCTCGGATCCTTCCTTATCTTTGGTTCTGTTCTTACTAAATAAGGAGTCATTCTCCTTATTATTTTGCAATATTTTCGATCAGGAGATATCTCTTTAATTCGCATGTTTCGTTTATCTCCTGCATGTGCACCACACGTGCTTTTAACTCTGCATGTGTCTATGTCGCCAGTGATGGACCTGGTTCAACTTTAAGTTCCTTTCTCAATCTTAAAAACCATTCAATTTCTTGGGCCAACATTTTCATCGTTTGATTCGGATTTAAATGCAAGAAATCAAGATTTTTGCAAGTTCTTCCAAAAACAAGAATTTAAGATTTGGAGGTTGAGTTGTTATCAGAATTTTATAAAATTGGTATGGTTGTACTCGTATCAGAATGGGTGTTCGAATTTCGTAAAAATTATGTCGGGTTCCGATAGGCGGGCCCCGTGTTGACTTTTGGTTGAATTTTTAGAATAAAAGTTTAAGTCGACATTATATTATCCGAAATTATTTTTGATGAATTTTAATGAAGTTACATAATTAATTTTGATAGATTTAAGCTATTCGGAGGTCGATTCAAGCAAGGAGGTGATTTTGGAATATCGGCTAACTTCAAATAAAAGTAAGTATCTTGCCTAACCTTGAGTGAGAGAATTACCCCTTAGGCATCGAGTCGTATGTGTCATTTTGTGTTATGTGAAAGCCATGTATGCGAGGTGTTGCGTACGTACTCGGGATATTATGTGAAAATATTATTGGTTTAAAGTCTTAGGCATTTTATGTACTAAATTGGATAATTGTTGGCATTTATTTAATCCTCTACTTACCATGCCTTAAATTCTTGTTTATCGAATTTGTTTTATATGATAAATTGTTGTGATTGCCACTTGAATTTTTATGTGAATTTTGTGTGATTTTTGAATTGATATCTCTTGGGAATAATTATATTATGGGTTTTTAATTGGCAAATAAATTAATTAAATAAGTTTAAATTAAGGTATTAATAGATTTATCGAAAATTTGGGTTAAAGAAAGTGTTGTCCTATGTTGAGTTATTTTCCCATCTTGTTTTTGAGATTTTATATGCGGTCTGTGGAGTCTTGGGCTATTTGCTGTGAAATTAATTGATTTTGTTGTATCTTTGGAATTGGTTGTGGCCTATGGGAAAATTGTGATATGAAGTGATTATGGGGTGTTGTGATAATTTTCTGTATAAATTGTTGTGTGATTTGGGTTACTGTTATGCGGCGTATAAGGGTGGCATTCCACTATTCATATTATGTGGGTATAAGGGTGGCATTTTACTGTGGTTATGTGTGTTGGGTTATTGTCTGGGCGGGGGGATAAGGGAGGCTATTATACAGAGCGATAAGAGAGGCTATTATAGGAGTGATAAGGGTGCTATAGGAGAGATAAGGGTAGCTATTGTCAGGGATGATATGTAGTGTTGTGGTGGGGATATTATGTTCGTGATTTGTATGTGATGTTGTGATTTCCTGTTATTTCTTTTATATATTATGCAATTTATTTTATAAGTCTAGTAAATTTAATAATAGTCAATTTGATATATGTTGAAATTATGAGCCTGTGGATATTGTCGGGCGAATTATGATATGACCACGAGGTGCCGGGGATAAATGATAAATTTATTATTGGTAGGTGAATTGTCCGTACAGTTATGATATGAAATATGGACACGAGGTGTAGTGGTTATATAATGAAAATGACATTGGCACGTGAATTGTCCGTGCAGTCATGATATGAAATGTGGGCACAAGGTGTCGTGAGTAGATGATGACGATATTGGCACATGAGCTGTCCGTGTGGTTGTGATAGAAATATTGGCACGAGGTGCCGTGGAAATATGAAAATGGGTTGAGACCCGTATTTGATGATTTTGAAATGAGGTGTCACATGGTGACCTTTTTTTGAAAGAATTATATTCAAAAATATTATTTGAAAGAATTATATTCGGAACATACTGAGTTGAAAGAATTATATCCTAAAGATATTTATTTGAATGAATTATATTAGAACGATATTTATTTGACGGAATTGTATTCAAATGATGTTTATTTGAAAGAAATATATTTGAAAGATATTTATTTGAAGGAAGTATATTCGAAATATATTTATCGGAAGGTATTATATCCTGAAGATTATTATTTGAGATTTATAAACGAAAGATTTATATTTGAAAGACTTGATTAATTGGTCGTACTTGTACTCATTATTTGCTGAGAAATATTGATGGTGTTCTTGTTGTCCTGCTGTTTATATCATTGGTTGATTATTGTTGCCATCATTGTTATTTGTTTCCTATTATTTTTATATGTTATACTGCACAGGTTAATATACTAGTAAGTGTGTTGACTGTACCTCGTCACTACTCCACCGAGGTTAGTCTTGATACTTATTGGGTACCGATTGTGGTGTACTCATACTACACTTCTGCACATTTTTGTGCAGAGCCAAGTATTGGAGATATCGGCCTCGAACAGATTTAGAGTGTGATCGCAAGTATTCAAGGTAGAGTTATTTGGTCTTCGCAGTCCGTTGGAGTCTTTCCATTTTATGGTACTATCAACTTTTATTCGAACAATATTGTATATTCGACCTTGAGATCCTTGTTTGTATTCAGTTAGAGTTCGTGACTCACTATACCAGTCTCGGGAGGTTGTTTAATTATTTCCGCTGTTAGTTTTGACACTTGTATTAGATTATATTGTTTTTTATAAAAAAAAAAAGGCTTGAATTGTAATTGGAATCGGCTTACCTAGTCTTAGAGACTGAGTGCCATCACGACTCCTGTGGTGGGATTTTGGGTCGTGACAAGCTGGTATCAGAGCTCTAGGTTCATAAGTTCTACGAGTCACGAACGAGTCTAGTAGAGTCTTGCGGATTTGTTGATTGTGGGATTTGAGCCTTTGTATCTTTATTCTCTCACAGATGGTGAGGACGCATGTTACTGGGTCAGCGGAGCAGGCACCTGCACATACTGCTAGAGCCGCAAGAGGTTGGGACTGAGGTAGAGGCCGAGGAAGGGCACGTCTCACAGCTAGAACACCTATTAGAGCAGTAGTTGAGGAGCCGCCAGTAGCTCTAGTTAGAAGACAAGTACCAGAAACACCTGTTGTTACCCTGGACTTCAGGAGACTTTAGCACAGTTCCTGAGCATGTTTGGTACATTGGCTCAGGCAGGATTGATCTTCATTGCACCGAATATTTCACTAATTGGAGGAGTAGCTCAGACTCCTACAGCCCGTACTCCACAGCAGCAGGTTCATATTGGTCAACTTCCGGGTATAGTACCAGTACATCCTATTATACCGGTTCAGCCTGAGGTCAGGCCAGAAGCATCAGAAAAAGAACAAAAAAGACTTGAGAGGTTTAAGAGGTATGACCCACCTACTTTTAGTGGCACAACTACAGAGGATGCTCAGGGATTTCTAAAAAAGTGTCACTGTATCCTCCACATCATGGGCATTGTGGAAGTAAACGGAGTTGAATTTACTACATTTCAGCTATCAGGAGTAGCTTATCAATGGTGGCAAGTCTAGGAAGAAGTTAGACCAGCCGATGCAATACCACCAACTTGGGCTCAATTTTCAGAAATTTTTTTGAAAGAGTTTGTTCCCAAGACTCTCTGAGATACGTATAGCACAGAGTTTGAACGGTTAATTCAGGGCACCATGATAGTGTCAGAATATGCCATCAGGTTCAATGAGTTAGCCCGTCGTGCACCTACTTTGGTACTACTGTCAGAGAGCGGGTCTGTAGATTCATTGAGGGGATCGATTATGATCTTAAAATGCATGGCTCGAGAGTTGCAAACTGATACTCCATTTCAACAAGTAGTGGAGATTGCGAGGAGGATTGAGGGTGTTCTAGGTGAGAAAAGGTTGCCTAAGTAGGCCAAAAGGTCTCGAAGCTCTGGAGAGTTCAGGGGATCTTACTTTTCATCTATGACCCATTGTGGAAGAGACTCGAGCAATCGTCCAGCTCAGTTCGCGCATTAGAGTACTCGGGGTGCTCTAGTAAGTTCTAATAGTGCACCACCGACATGAGGTTCTTGTCGCGCCCCCTTTTCTCTCGCGGAATCGGGTTTATGACATTGGTTGGGACAACTCGTTCCTTTTGGGAAAGGGATTTGCATATTTTGAAGAGTCGCCACCTAACGATTTTAACAGTGCGTTAGGGCACCTAAGGGGTTCAATTACAACTATGTTACTAACCTGAGATTGGTTAAGGGCTTAAAATTATCCTAAGGGGAAGGTATTAGGCACCCCTCACGATTCATAAGTGTGGTTCTCGGCCAAATGGTTTCGTGAATTTGTACAATTAGATAATAACAAGTAAAGGCTCAAATAAGAGGGGATTTAAGTCTTAAGCACGCGGATGTTTGAAAATAGCAAAAAGGTTAGACTTTGAAAAGGATTACAAGCTAAGCATATAAAAGGTGTCCTACGTTTATAATAATATGGATCACATCAATGCATTACCCGGTAATCACTCCTCGAAGAGTGGCTACACGTGGTATTATCGCACCGGTCATCATATCCATATTCTACCCTTCCCACCCCGTAAGGTTATTAAAAATTAGTGTTGGCCTCGACCTCTATTGCATGCTATTACCCGTCCCTTCCTATCAATCCCGGAGGAAATTAGGACTCCTATCCTAAAGGGAGGTGCTAGGCAGACCCTCAGGTTTTAAAGGTAAAAATTCTAGGGCGACAGATAACAAAAACAATTAGGACTGTAGATAAAGAAAAGCATAGAAAGCAGATAAAGGCTCAAGTATTCCTCCACACACAGTACACATAAACAACATGTCTCATACACAACTAAGGTCCCTATTAATTCAGAATCCTAAAGCATGGTAGCTAGGTGATAACACAAAGACATATTTATTGCATAACTCAGAGAGGAAGTCTTAATCAGGCTTGCCTACTAGTTTTAAGCATGCTGACAGTTAAACATGATCACAAAGACAGTTCTGATTTTATTTTTTAAGTTAATTACCTAAGGCTCGCCTAGGTGTAGGATAACATGCAACAGTTATTCAGATTTGTTAACGACTCTAGGTTGTTTATAGCTAATAACATGCAATTCTAGGTGTTGAAGATGTGCAAGGACTAATTACCAGTTTCTTAGAACAGGGGACTGTTTTAGATATGTGTATTTAGACTAAGTGCAGTTAAATATATATACGATCCTATAGCATGATATCTAATGCAGCATGATGAATAATAACTTAAACAGGATTTCTAAATGCACATAGAATCACAACATTATGAACAGTTTCAGGAATAGCATAGGTGACATATTTTAATCGTTGTTTACCTACAACAGGATCTCTACGTGTATAACATGATGAGACATGATTGTAGTTTATTTATCCTAGGACAATACTTCTAGTGAAGTTTCAAAACATGGGTAGAATCACGTAATAGCAACTTATTTTATTATTTAACCTATAGGCAGGATTTCTAAGCTTAGATGAGATGTTGAGTACACATAGATCTTAAGTAGCATGATATCTAATGCATGACATGTTGTACCTAAACATGGCTGCTATTGCACATGGAGAAAATAAACCTAGAAACATGTTCTCTACCCTTAATTATACTACAACATGCATATCACCCACTCATTTTCACTATCCGACCCCAGAGTTGTTTACAATTAATTATTACAGACCATTGAATATGAATTACACAACTGAAATAGAAGAAAAATAAGAAGTTAACTTTAGGGAGCCTACAGAATACACTCAAGTCTCCATGTCCTCAATGCCATGTAATGTTTCATAGCCTTCTCACAATCCGGGTGTGTCAGAGTTCCCTGAGGACCTCAAGGAATCCCGGGCAGTGCTCACACCAGGATTTCATAGCCAAGATAGAGTAAGTGTAGTGTGGCATGGCCAGCCTTTGTGTGTCAAAGTTCAGAAGCAGCTCAAGGGTCCCAAGACAATGCTCACATAGAGGGGGCAGAACCTAGACTTCTAAGAGTATATGTCAAAGTGCTTGACATAGTTTTTTTAAAAGGTTCAGTAAGAAAACATGTAAGAAAACAGTTTTGAAGAGAAAATTTGATTGGAATAGAAGTTCAACATCACACAAAGGACCAGGAATAGTCCAACATTCACAAGCAGGGGTAATGGGATTTGAGGGACAAAAATAGTCCAACATTCACAAGCAGGGGTAATGGGATTTGAGGGACAAATACAAAGCATGTGAGGGCAAACATGTTGCAGGAAGAAACATATATAGGCATGCAATCAGAAGCTCCTAAGGGTTCAGAGGATCAGGGGTACAATAAAGTACTCGATTAGATTAACATATCAACACCAAACAACTAAGACTATGATCACTAATGTACCAATCATAGGCATGGGTATTCACATAAGAAACAGGTGTTAAGTATACAGAAACATGCTGGTCATTGACAAGTAAATCCTAACTTAACATGTGAATAGAGTTCAGGATCCTAGTTACATGTTGAACAACAAAATAATAAGTAAAAGCAAATTAGAAACACGCTGAATTACAACAGTAATAGAAACATGTTGGTTTGAGAACTGAAATCTAAATTAAAACATACCAGTGAAGTGAAGAAAGAAGTAACACAAACAGGAAGTAGGAGATGCACAATAGTTAGCCTTGGCTTGCAGCCGTCTAACTTAGAATAGCAGTAACTAGCACATAAAAAAGAGAGAGAGAGCATAGAGATTTTTAATTGTGAGAGAGAGAATTGAACAGATTAGTTGTCTCTGTGTGTGTGCCATGGAATGAATAGAGTATATATATAGTTTGAAACTAGGTGAAAATAAGGGGAGGAATCAAATTAGCCATAATTTAGGGATTAGGAATCAATCAGGGCATAACCAGCCCAAGTACTCCCTTAAATTAAGGAGTTATTCAAACGGTAAGTAACAAATAAGGAAAGGAGGTGAAACAGTGTTCATGACAAGAAATTAAGTATCCCTTAATTGAAGGTTGAACTCAAACGGCTAGTAGGTAAGCATAATTAAGGAAAGTTACCATGCATAAGACATGTAAGAAAATAATTTCAGACCAAATTAAGGAAGCAATATCAATCACAGTAACAAATCAAGGTAAGAAAAATAAGTTAGGGGTTGGAAATCAGAAGAATATCTCATGAGAGATCAGTAGGGCTTTTCGAATCATAGTGAATCAGTAATTCAAACAACTAGTGAATAGACACTCTTATGTATAGCAGGAATGACCACATTAATAAGCAAAGCTATAAGTCAGGCAACAATTGAGTGAAAAATAACACAAAATCAAGGACTCGAGCAAGCATAATATTAATTGAAGAGAATCAACATGAAACAACACGGTTGTTAAGCAAGAACACAGAAATCCTAGTATATGAAAATAGGAATCATGTGAGTCAGGGAGGCAAGAAGAACAAAAGACAAACAACATAGGGTAAAGATCAATGAAACATAAGCACATATGCGAACATGCAGGCAAACCAGTAGTTTTCAGGGTTTTATGTCTAAAAAATTAGGGTTTTACACAGATACTAGTATGAATCAACAGAGTAGACATGATACACACAAAAGAGACGAAGAGTCATAAACCTTAATAGGAAAAACAGAGTAATATCACCAGAAATTCAAGCCATTCGTGACAATCGAACACATGTACTGACCACACCACAAGGAAAAGGTTTTAATAATGAAAAATGTGAGGGAAAATCATGAGATAGTGTTAAAAAAACAACAAAAAAAAACCATTTTGAAAAAGGGTTTCAGAACCCTAGTTAAAAGTGAAGAACCTTTTAGAAACAATAGAAGATCTTTAAAGGAAACATCATAATAGCTCGTAATATGCATAGATCTATTGTAGATCTGAAGGAATCAGAAATTTCAAACCTTAGGGTTTCAAAGAAAACATCAGAAAATATGAGGAGAACCTCAAATGTCACTGGCTCAGCCTCAAAGGTCACAGACCTTACTCGAAATCAAAGCCTTGAAGGCCTGGGGTAAGCAGGAACACCATGGGTGTGAACAGGCGGGTCCTTGCCCCTCGAGGGCTTTAGGGATGACATTACCGGCATAAGGAAACCATAAGAGGCAGAGGGTGGTGAAGGTTTCGAGGTTTCTGGCGAAGGGATGGCCGGAGAAGATCAAGAGATCCATCGGAATCTGAAGAGACAGGAAGTCTCTCGAAGAGACTAGAGAGAGAAAGAGAGAGTTAGAGATATGAGGGACTGGTGAGAATGAGAGGGGTCGGGGGGGTTAGTCTAGGTTAATCAAGGTAACAAAAATCTGGGTCGTTGATCTAATTTGATCAACGACTCAAATTGGTTTGGGGTTGGGCCGGGTAGGATATTGTATTGGGCTTGGGGGGTCTGGGCTAGCTTAATTCTGTTAGGGACCAGGATTAATTAGGCTGTAATTTAAATAAAGAATGACTATTTGTTAAATACCCATTAAAATTAGATAAATAATTAATAACAATAGCTAGTAATCATATAAAATGAAATTAAGGCTAAATAGGTGAAATTAAGGTAATTAATTAATATAGAAAATATATAAAATGAATAATTATTGATTTAAATGGCATAAAATGTATAACTAGGCTATAATTGCAAATTTATTGTAATTATGATCAAATAATGCCAAATTGGCTAATTTGTGAAATAATTAAATACTAATAAGATTAAAAATGATATATCGAGCTGGGATATATTTTGAAAATTATTTATTATATACTTCATGAATAATTATTGAATATAAAAATACTGAATAAATTGGAAAAGAATTTAATAAAAATATGAAAAATTACGGAAAAATATTAGTTATTATAAAGAGTGATTTTGAAGGTATATATGCAAATTTTAAAATAGTTTGAGAAAAAATTGGGTATCAACAGCTGCCCCTCTTTACCCGGGAAGGATGGAAGAGTTGTCGGGTAAAGACATGATGGCAAATTTTGGCCGAGCGAAGCGGTTTGAAGAGGTTTAGGTCGCACCCTGGTTTCTGAGCTGCTTACATATCCCTGGTTTTATAGGAATCAGGCCGTATGTAGTTCAGGAGCCATCGGCGAAGCATACTGATGGAGCTTTTGCAAGAACGGACGCAACATATAGGACTGATTGAATGAACGGCTTACGAGGTAATTAAGAGAACTGGAGCGGGATCACTCATGCCGGGACAGCTGTTGCTTGTCGGGTTACCTGCAAATGAGTAATACAAGCATATCGTGCATAATTTAAACATGATGCAAATTCCGTTGGATTATGAATGCTGTCTTTGGACGGTTAAGGATGGCGTCTTTAGGCCATGATGTCCTGGGCCATGAATTGCTTGATGCAGGATTCGCAGGCCATGAAATGATGTTCTCGGGCTATGAAGATGATGCCTCCGAAACATGATGCCTTTGAATAATGATATGCAAACTGATAAAAGAGATCCTCAGGCCATGACATGGTGTTTCTCGGGCCATGAAGATGGTGCCTTTGAACGATGACTCCCTGGATAAGTTGGCAATATTTCAGCCCATGAAGATGCAATAGTATGATGCTGACAAGACAGAGCTTAGTCTTGCGAATTAAAGCGGCAGAGCTTAGCCCAAAAGGAAGGCACAGTAAATAATGCTAGAGGCATTGGTTGCTTTTGAGAAGTAAATGGAGGTAACGTGTAACCTCGGAAGGCAGAAAGGTAGCCTTATGCAAGATGCGAATGCAGACGGAGGTAGCGTTTAACCTCAGAAGGCAGAAAGGTAGCCTTATGCAATATGCGAATGCAGATGGAGGTAGCATTTAACCTCAGAAGGCAGAAAGGTAGCCTTACGCAAGATGCGAATGCAGATGGAGGTAGCGTTTAACCTCGGAAGGCAGAAAGGTAGCCTTATGCAAGATGCGAAGGCAGATGGAGGTAGCGTTTAACCTCAGAAGGCAAAAAGGTAGCCTTATGCAAGATGCGAATGCAGATGGAGGTAGCGTTTAATCTCGGAAGGCAAAAAGTTAGCCTTATGCAAGATTAAAGGAAGGACAACAGAAATTCTTAGCTGGTGTTAAATTGCGGCAGAGCATTGTCATAATGAAACATCGTTTGTGTTGATAATAAATGTTGACATGACTGTTTAACCAAAGAATTAGACCCTTTGACTAAAGCTTATTTTTAAGATGAACACGGGTTACTGATAATCAAGGAAATGGAGAAAAATGAATAACAGAAAATATTGCAAAAATATAGAAAAGCAAAGTCAATTATATTCGAGAATCAGATGCCTTTACAAGTTGTATTCCCCTCCCTTATATAGGAGATTCTTATAACGTACAACTCTTGCTATGGTTTCTCATTAATGACTAATTATGACATTACTGAGGCGTTACAAAGGATAACGGTAATTGGGGTACGGTTACATAACGTTCGAGTAATCAATGTGGGTCTTTGAATTTTCCCGTAGCTTTGTCTAGATTCATTCTGATCGTGCCTCTCCCCTGTTTTGACCAGGTTGAGTTTCCCGCGGCTGATAAGCTCGAGGGTTTACTGAATCGTGCCTCTTTATTCCGTACCTCTTCAAAGAATCATATCTAGTTGTCATGTTTTCCTGTGTACACATGACTGGCTGAGTTGTCAAAAGCTGGCTTACGTGTGAAACTCTTTTTTACCAATACAGAGAGTCCCCCCACTTACCATATATTTAACGATTAATATTTGGTAAGTGGATATTCATTTATGGCGGGAATATTTTGCCGCCGCTTTTCGTCGAATCATTGTATCCTTCTCTGCACCATAGACGTCGTTTGTCACTTCCATTTAATGCTCATACCACATGTCCTTTTTGGATTGGTTATGCATTTACTCGGCACCTTTTAGGGCTTTTTGCGGCTGTGCCAGTCCCGAAGTGACATCTTCAATTATGACTTTTCATCATTATTTTTCTTTTTTTTTTCCATGTTTGACGGTTGTCCTCAAGTATATATACCTTTCTTCTTTTCTTTGCTTCCACGAAACACTTTTATAACTTTGTCTTTTGTAAAGAACTTTCTTCTTGCCTTTGTAAACATGTCTTTTTCAAACCAACCTCAGGGAGTAATAGATATTGAAAGTCTAGCGCCATCTTCTGCTCCGACTAGGAGTCAGAGGGGTGGTAGACTTAGAAGTCTAGGATCCACTCCTTCGAGGAGCTCCTCTTCTTCTCAGATAGTTCCTTATCCTTCCACTAGACCTCTAGTTTCTCCAAAGTTTAGGGTTTCTCGGTCTTTGTTTAAAGGTAGAGGCGAACGCCTTCGTGAACCTAGAGTCAATGAAATTGTCCGTACTGAGTTTGTTTCTGCTAGGGATAGTCAAGTTCTTGTAGACCAATCTTCTTTTCTTGAAAGTGTCGAAAGATATTCAAACCTTATAAGTGAGGGTCAGATTTCCCTTGTGCGTAGGGAGTGCTTTTGAAGGTTTGACTTCCCTGTTTATATTCCGAATAGTAATCAAAGAATAACGTCTTACAAGACGGGATATTCTTTTGTTTATACGTACCTTTTCACTCTAGGGTTTAGACCCCCCATTGACCCAGTCATAATTGAGTTTTGCCGTTTTTTCAATATATGCTTAGGACAAGTTGGTTCGCTTGTGTGGCGAGTTGTCGCATGTCTCAGGAGTTTGGCTTCTTTAGCCTCGGTTCCTTTTACTTTTAACCATATTATTCATCTCTACTCTCCTTCCTTATTTCGTGAAGGGGTTTTTACTCTGACTGCTAGAAGCAAAAGAGTGCTGGTAACCCCTGGAGATGATAAGGATAGGGGTTGGTACCTCCGGTATGTTGTTGTACCCATTGTTGGTTTAGTGGGTGAAGAAAATCTTCCCTTCCCTGAGAAGTGGAATCACGTACGTGAGTATGCTTTAGCTCACATTTATTTACGTTTTCTCATTTTTACTTGAGATGTTTTATTAACACCGTATCTGTTTCTTTTTCCCTCAGCAATCAAGACTACTGTTGAGAATGTCTCTGGTATTCATGATTGGGTAGAAAATTATTGTATGTTGCTCCTTTAGAAGAGAGATATTGGAATTACCTCGCTGGGAGGTATGGTTGGCATGTAAAGACCCACAGTAAGTGAAGCTCTTGTTCTTGCTTCTTTCCGTACTCGATTCTCTTCTTTCTTTGTCGTTTAACTTTTTCTCTTTTAATAGGGTTCTCCGCTCGTGGGGTGTCTTCTTCATCTATCCCGAAGATGTCTTTGGCTCACGCCCAAGAAATTATTGTTGGTTCATCTTCTTCGAAGAGGAGGATTGGTGAGTCTCGTTCCGTAGAAGAAGAAGAAGAAGAAGAAGAAGAAGAAGAAGAAGAAGAAGAAGAAGAAGAAGAAGAAGAAGAAGAAGAAGAAGAAGAAGAAGGTGCTTTAGTGCACAGTCCACGGAGAAGGAGGGTGGTTTCAGATGATGAACTTACACCCTTAACCTTGCCTTCCATGTATGTGAGTGAGACTTTTCTCCTTGATGATGTTTCACATTCCCCTATTCATGAGGGTGTTGATCTTGCTCCTAACGATGTCCCTTTGGCTGTTTTCTTTCCTGCTTCTTTGAGAGAAGTTGTCTCGTCTATTCCTTTGGCTATTTCGGCTTCTGCTGTTGCTTTTCCCGTAACTTCCTCAACTCTTCAACCCTCCGTGCCTGCTGCTTTGCCCGTGGCTTCTCAAGCTCCTCAACCCTCCGTGCCTGTTGTCGTTCCATCTCTGCCTGCTTCCATGCCTTCCGTTAGGGAAGTAGAGTCTTCCAGCAGAGAGATGCGGCAGGTGGTAATAGAGGTTCCAGCTGAGGGGAATCTTTTCAAGAAAATGGGTGAGCCCGAAGTGTGGCTCAAGCCTTTGATAGGTCCCTCTTAGAAAGCAAAGCTAGCCATCCACGCTGCTCTTAGATGTGCCAATGAGGTCGTGCATACTTCTTTGAAGGTATGATGCAAGTTATCCTATTTCATTTTTGTATACGAAATTTACCATATCTGACTGGTTTATTTCTTGTAGATTAACCTTATAGACATGGAGCTTATGAATAGGATTTCAAACAAGGACCAGGAGACAAAAGAGTTGCAGGCCGATGTTGATAATTGGAAAGCACAGTATGATAGCCTAAGGACTGACATGGATGCTTTAGAAGAAGAAAAGAGTACCTTGAAGCGGCAGATGAGACTCATGGCAGCATAACTGGCAGTAGAGAAGGCTTCTTCCAGTCAAGCTGATAAAGACAAGAGTGTTGTGGAGTCTTCGTTTGCTGAGCAGCTATCCCGTGCCTTAGAGGAGATCAAAGACTTGAAAAAACTTGGTGGGGCAGAAGAAGGAATACTCAGGCGAGCTCGTGCAATCACTCACTCGTACTCAAGAAGACCTTCGTAAGGCTTTAGAAAAAGCTCAAACTTTAGAGGAGTCGATTCTACCGTTAAGGGCCGCTCATGAAGCATCGGAAGCGAAGAAGGACGGATTGAGAGCTGAGCTTCAAGTATGGGCACATGATTATGAAGACCTTGAAGAGGTGGCTGTTGTCTATGTGAGCTAGGCGTACATGAATTCTCGCCTTGACACATTGATGGAAATGAGTCAAGAGAGTTTTGACCTTAGTGCTGAAATAGCTAAAACTAAGGAAGCCATGGAGAAGGCTCAACAAGGTCATAACCTCTCTTCACCTGATGGTGAGATTCCAGTCGCTCATGCCTCTTCATCCCTAGTTGCTCCTGCTCCTTCTGCCAGTGAAGTCAACCCCTCTCTTGAAGAAATTTAGTTGGTTCATCCCCTCTTTTTTTTTTCTTTGTATCAATTGGTGGTTACCTCCAGTCCCATCGGGGGTAAATTTGGATTTTCTTAAAGTCCCCAAATGACAACTTAGGGGCATACGGCTAAGTATAAGTTAATACTTAGTTTTAGCCGTTTTTAATATATTAATGTTAGCACGACTTTTGTTGAGTTTCTATTTCATTCTTTAAGTGTTTTGCATACTTTATTTTTTCGAGGTTTTAGTGTTACCTCCGAGTTTTGCATGTGGAATGTTTTAGNCCAGGAACTAGTGTCACAAGTCCTACGGGCATACTAACAGAATATACGAAAGATATAATATACAGTCCCACTGTATGAAAGGGATAGATGGGAAATAAGCAAAAGAAAACTCCATGGTGCTGCCAAGGATCGTCAGGAGAAGCAGCTCACGTCCAACTAAGATCATAATCGAGCTCCGGTCTGATAACCAGATGCACCAGCCTCAGAACCTGTACAATTAAGTACAGAAGTGCAGCATGAGTACATAAACAAATATGTACCCAGTGAGTATCCCGCCTAACCTCGAAGAGGTAGTGACGAGAGGTCGACTTGACACTCACTAAGGTCCAACAAAATGATTAGCAAGATATAATATCAGTAACGGACATACAAGGATGATAAAATCAGTAAACATTTAAGATAATAGTAACTCAAATAAATACTGGGAGTAAATATGCAATTTCTACTTCATTATTCTTTTCTTTCCTTTAAAAATATATCTGAACACTCAAAATCCATAAAAGAATTCTTAGCAATTTAACATGCGCATACAGGATAAGGAAAACCGACCTTAGCCATCATAATGATCATATATGTGCACTGCCAGGGGTCGAATGGCCCGAACCATAATATATATCTTTCAATCTCGTCGTGGCATACGGCCCGCTCCCATGAGAGTGGGGGAAATACACTCCGCTCGCGGAATGTAAATTGCGAAGCAGTCACATGCACACACAATCCACACATTTATTCTTTATAAATTACTTTTCCTGAACAATTCCTTAAAATTCCTTAAATTCCATGATATCAGGGAAACAAGCCGCATGCAACATTAATTCACTAAGCATATAGTTCATTTCAAGGAAAACATAAGGCATGGTGTAGGCCTAACTACCCGGACATAACAATAACAGTCTCTATGTACGGACTCTTACACGTTGCGCGTATGTAGCCCCCACAAACATTAGCACATAGTTATTTAAAGCACCTAGAGGGACAGTTCCCTCTTACAAGGTTAGAAAGGATGCTCACCTCGTTTCGAACCTACTTTCCGGGTCAAGAACGCGCCCGAAACTCCAAACACGACACCCACGGACTCGAAACTAGCCAAATGTTATACAAATATATCAATTTATACTCAAAGCATGAAATTCTTCTACTACATAGCCAAATTCATCATTCTTGAAGAAATCCTAAAATCCAACCCCGGGTCCGCATGCTCGGATTCAAAAAATTCTCGAAGGCAACACTCACCCATAGCCTAAGGATCATTAATACATGATTTTCACTCGAGTTCATAGCTAATTGAGGGGTAATTTTCTACATTTTTAAAATCCCTAGGTTACTACCCCAACTCCTTAGTTTTCACTAATTTAGGTAGTTAATTTAGCTCGTATCCATGCATGAAGTTAATATTAGAGTAGAATTTACTTACCTTCAGTGGTTGGGTCGTGGAGCGCTTTTCCCAAACTCTCAAGTGCTCTAATGGAGGAAGAAAATGAAGACAAATGAAGAAATCCCCTATGTTAAAGAAGCACACTGCCTGACAGTGGTTCCGCACCTGCGAGCAAAGGCTCGCACCTTCGGAAAAGGACGAGGAGGCCTGGGCTCGCACCTGCAGAGAGGAGACCGCACTTGCGTCTCCGCTCCTGCGGAACTTTGTCCGCACCTGCGAGAAATGGGTTGCCCGCTGGGGGTCGCACCTGCGAGTCAGGGACCGCAGGAGAGGCCCCGCACATGTGACTGGACAACCGCACCTGCGGTCACACCAGAACAGGTGCACCAACAGCTATCTCAGCTGGTTTTTGGCCTAGTGTGGTGTCCGAGAGGCACCTGGGCCCACCTGAGCCCCCGTCCAAATATACCAACAAGTCCCAAATCATAATACTGACTCGCTCGAACCTTTGGAACACCCAAAACAACGCTAAAACTCAAAATCACACCTCAAAACCCCTAGAACCAAACTTAGGAACTTTAAGTTTTTTTGACTTCGCTAACAACGTGCCGAACCGGCCTATACTACTCGGAATGACACCAAATTTTGCAGGCAAGTCATAAATGACATAACAGAACTATTCCCGATCTTGGAATTCCGTCCGGACCTCGATTACTCAAAAACACATCCCAAACCACAATAGGAACCTAAGGAACTCTTATTTCAATATTGGGCGCCGAAACGCCCCTGGGTCATCCAAAACCCATTCCGAACATGCGCCCAAGTCCGAAATCATCATACGAAGCTACCAGAAATGTCGAAACTCGATTCTGAGGTCGTTCACTAAAAATGTTGACCGAGGTCAAACTTGGCCTTAAAGGCCAACCTTTAGGAACCAAGTGTTCCTATAGCACTCTAAACACTTCCGAATCTCGAATCACCAGTCCCCACAAGTCATAAATCATAATAAGCCACTATGGGAAGTTTCATTTAGGGGAACGGAGTCCGATAACGCAAAACGACCGGTCGGATCGTTACAGGTCGGGGGGTTAGTCTAGGTTAATTAAGGTAACAAAAATCTGGGTTGTTGCTCTGATTTGATCAACGGCTCAGATTGGTTTAGGTTTGGGATGGGTAGGATATTGTATTGGTCTTGTGGGATCTTAGCTAGTTTAATTGGGTTAGAGACCAAGATTAATTAGGCTGGAATTTAAAAAAAGAATGGCTATTTGTTAAATACCCATTAAAATTAGATAAATAATTAATAAAAATAGCTAATAATCATATAAAATGAAATTAAGGCTAAATAGGTGAAATTAAGGTAATTAATTAATATAAAAAATATATAAAATGAATAATTATTGATTTAAATAGCAGAAAATATATAGCTAGGCTATGATTGCAAATTTATTGTAATTATGGTCATTATGCCAAATTGGATAATTTGTGAAATAATTAAATACTAATAAGATTAAAAAATTATATATCGAGCTGGGAAATATTTTGAAAATTATTTATAATATACTTCATGAATAATTATTGAATATAAAAATACTGAATAAATTGGAAAAGAATTTAATAAAAATATGAAAAATTACGGAAAATTATCAGTTATTATAAAGAGTGATTTTGAAGGTATATATGTAAATTTTAAAATAGTTTGAGGAAAAATTGGGTATCAACAGTTCTTACAGTGGTTATTCCATGTACCCGGCAAAGACTTACTACGAGCAGCCGCGACCGCAGAGAGGTCGCTATGAGTGTGGTGATACTAGGCACATCATGAGAGATTGTCCCAGACTTGGGAGAGGTGGATTTCATCAGAACACTCAGGCTATGGGCCATAATGAAATTACTACCCCACGTGCACAACTAGTTTGGGGTGGAGGACATGCGTGTAGAGGGCGCCCCAGAGGGGGAGGCCCATCCAGTTGATATATTTGCTATGGTGTTGCTAAGGCCACTACACCAGATGGTATCGTTACAGGTACGATCTCGATTTGTTATAAAAGGATATTTTTCCTGAATTCGATTTAGTTCTGTATTGAGGTGAGTCCTCCTATTATGCTCCGCTTATGGGTGAGCGTCGTAGTTTTGTGACCCACTTATATGTTTATCCCTGTTAGGTGATTTGATATTGTTAGCCCGTGCCTATCATTTATATTTGTGTACACTATGAAGGGATATAAGTCCAAAGGTGACTTTTTACTACTCACTACAGTGGGTTTTGATGTGATTTCGGAATTTATTAAAAAGAAGAAAGAAAGGGATGGAAAAATTTCAGTTGGCACAATGTGAAAAATATTTTTGATTCAGAGATGAGGACGAGATCCTCACATTTCTATAGGATGTGAAATATTTAAAACGGGCTATGTGTCGCGATGGAAGTTATATAAGGACGAGATTCTTGTGATGAAAGTTTATGTGTTTAAGTTCTCCCTTTTGTGAAATTATAATTTGTACTACAGTATTAATAGGGAGTCATGTATGTTAGGCTTATTTGATAATTATTTTATGTGTTATTATGCATATTTTGCCAAATTCATATTGTAATTATTGAGTTTTAGCCTACAAGGTGAGTGCCCAGATGGCGTAAAATGTGACTCGTTAATTCGAGTAAATAATTATGAGTAGAGATGATATTATGGGCATACTTATAATGTGTGCGTAGGCACGAAATTGCTACCGTCGGTTGAGACTAACAAAATATGTTAATATGGAAAAAATCAGACCTTTTGAAATTAATTGGAATGTAAGAAGTTACCTTTAAAGTTTATAAATAAGGATAAAAGAAATAATCTCAACTGAGATGGTGTTGTCGGACCCATGTTAAATATTCGGTGATGTATAATCACCCCTGAGTATGTGTGAAATAATGCACTCAATAATTTCAAGTCCTCAGAACAATTCTTGGCACGTTCGAGGACGAACATATGTTTTAAGAAGGGGAGGATGTAACGCCCTGACTTGTCATTTTAAGAATTAATGGCTCATTCAGCGACTTAAGGTCTCAAGTATCTTCGTAATATGTATTATGATCTGCGTGTGTGGTCGAGTTTAGTTTTCGGAAGATTTGGAATTAAATTTAAAGAAAAATTCTCATTTTGAATCTTAAAGGAAAGAGTTGACCATAGAGTTTACTTTTGAGCAAACGATCTTGGAATAAAATTTTGATGATGTCAATAGCTTCGTATGGAGATTTCGGACTTAGGTATGTGCCCGGATATGGATTTGGAAGTCCGTAGGACAATTCGACGCATTTTGCGGAAGTTGAAAAATAGAAGTTTTTTAAAAAAGGTGGAAATTCTGATAATGAGGACGGATTTTGATTCTGAAAATTGGAACAGCTCCGTTACATCATTTATGACTCGCGTGAAAAATTTGAATTCATTCCGGATTGATTTGATATGTTTCGACGCAAAATATAGAAGTTGGAAGATATGAAAACTCATAATTCGATTAATGGCGCGATTCGAAATTTTAGTGTTGTTTAACGTGGTTTAAAGCCCCGACTAAGTTCTTATTGTGATTTGGTACATGCTGGTATATTTGGTTAAAGTCTCGAGGGCCTCAGGCGGATTTCAGAAGGTTAACAGAGTTAATTTTTGGATGAGATTGCTGCTGGGATTTGCTATTGTTTCTGCGCAGCAACTGGTTCTTCGCTTCTGTGGCAGCTTCATCGCAGAAGCATTGTCGCAGAAGCAAGCAGCACTTCGCAGAAGCGATGGGCATGAAGCTGGACAAGGCTAGACGTTGAGCGCAGGAGTGGAACAATGGTGCGCACCTACGACATCGCAGGTGAAATGGCTGGAAGCACAGAAGTGAAAATGAAACGCAACAGCGTGTAAATGGACGTACCTACGATTTCTTGCAGAAACGACATTCTTCTCACAGGTGTGATGCTTCAACTGGTAGTGGCATTTGTAGGAGCGCATTTTGGTTCGCAAAAGCGAGTCCGTGGATGCGACAATTGTTCCGCAGAAGCGGAACTAGGCAGAAACATTAAGGACCAAAAATGGTCATTTTGCCATTTTCATTTTGGGATTTTTGGAGCTCGGTACATGGGAGATTTTGAGGTTTTCTTCACGATTTCAACCCAATTAAGTGCCCTATACTCGGAAGTGTTTATATTTCATAAATCCATGGTTATTTTAATCGTTTAATTCGGATTTAAATGGAAGAAATCAGGATTTTTGCAAGATCTTCCAATAACGAAAATTTAAGATTTGGAGGTCGGGTTGTTATCGGAATTTGATAATATTGGTATGGTTGAAGAAAATGTTGTCCTATGCTAAGTTATTTTCCCATATTTATTGTTGTTTTTGAGGTTTTATATGAGGTGTGTGGAGTCTTAGGCTATTTTCTGTGAAATTACTTGATTTTGTTGTATCTTTGGAACTGGTTGTGGCCTATGGGCAAATTTTGATATGAAGTGATTATGGGGTGTTGTTGTGATAATTTTCTGTGTGATTTGGTTTACTGTTATGCGGCTTATAAGGGTGGCATTCATCTATTGATATAATGTGGGTATAAGGGTGGCATTTCACTGTGGTTATATTTGTTGGGTTATTGTCTGGGCAGAGGGATAAGAGAGGCTATTATACAGAGCGATAAGGGGGCTATTATAGGATTGATAAGGCTGGCTATAGGATAGATAAGGGTGGCTATAGGCGAAAGATTTATATTTGAAGACTTGATTAATTGGTCGTACATGTACTCATTATTTGCTGAGCAATGTTATGGTGTTCTTGTTGCCCTGTTGTTTATATCACTGGTTGATTATTGTTTCCATCATTTTTATTTGTTTCCTGTTATTTTTATATGTTATACTGCACAGGTTAATAAACTAGTGAGTGTCTTGACTATACCTCGTCACTACTCCACCGAGGTTAGTCTTGATACTTACTAGGTACTGATTGCGGTGTACTCATACTAAACTTCTGCACATTTTTATGCAGAGACAGGTATTGGACATATCGGCCTCGAACAGTTAGAGTGTGATCGCAAGGATTCAAGGTAGAGCTATTTTTTCGTCGCAGTCCCTTGGAGTCTTTCCATTTTATTGTACTGTCAACTTTTATTCAAACAATATTGTATATTCGACCTTGAGATCCTTGTTTGTATTCAGTTAGAGTTCGTGACTCAGTATTTCTAGTCTTGGGAGGTTGTTTGATTATTTCCGTTGTTAGTTTTGACACTTGTATTAGATTATATTATTTTTTATTTAAAAAAAAGGCTTGAATTGTAATTGGAATCAGCTTACCTAGTCTTAGAGACTAAGTGCCATCACGACTCCTGTGGTGGAATTTTGGGTCGTGACACAGTGCCAAGGTATTTAAATCATGAACCTCCTTTCTTTTTGGGATTGTAACTGTCAATCACCTTTTTCAGTAGGTCTGCGAGGGTTTCTTGTTCAGATGGAACAGGTTCTTGAACACCATTCTCTAATCGAACCAACCCCTCAACAGCTTCTCTATACCCATTTCTCCTTTTTCTTTTACACTTTCTTCTTCTTCTTCAGCAGATTCCTCACTCCAAACTACCATTGCTCATGTTTCTTAGTCAGACTAGCAGGAGTGGGTAAACCTTCCGCCTTGCGAACAAGCATCTTGACTCTACTTTTCTTAGAGATGGGCATGGTTGAAGGTGTGATGGATGGTGTAGGTGTGATTTTCTTTGGTGGTGATGGGGGATTCTCAGAGGGGTTTGCCATTTCTATGTTTGGGTATGAAAGAGGATGATATTGTGTGTGTTAGGAAGATGAGAGAAGATAGAGAAAATTTTGACGGCTTGAAAATTTAGAAGTGAAGAAAAAACTCAAGCCTAATCAATTTAAAGAGGAGGTTTTTAATTGGGTAACGACAGCCTTTTCAAAAGTCTAATCAAACTGGATGTCAGTTTGAAAATACGTTGATGCGTGTCCCTAGAATCTAGGCACTTAATGTAGTTTTATACTCTATTTGAATGAAAGTGGTACATTTCATAACGGGTAAGTTCAAAAGAGTTTAGGATTAAATGGGACTCTTCTCTTAATCATTATCCAAATATAATTATTCCAAAATATGCAGAGTGAAGAATATGTACCAAGTAATCTTGATGAACCACATTCTTCATTGAGAAATATCTTGTGTAAGTATGATTTTTTCAAGAAAATAGAGATCATATCATTAGAGATTAATAAGTGATTTTAGCACATGGCACTAGAGTATACTGATGAAAGTATGAGACTGAGCAAAATCTAATCTAATTATGTACAAAAATTCACAAAATTTTCTAACCAATTTTTGAGTTAGAACTGATTCCTTTTAGGTGATCTTAATAATCCCTAATTCTAACATGTTCCTTTCAAAGTGATCTTTGATTAGAACTTTTGTGAAGATGTCAGCTATTTGCTTATCAGTAGCACAAACTTCCACAGTGATCAAACCCTTCTCACAGTTGTCCCTTAAAAAATAATGCCTAACATCTATGTGCTTAGTTCTCTTATACTGAACCGGGTTCTTGGTCATACTAATTGTACTAGTGTTATCACAAAATATGGGAATACAACCAACATCAATTCCAAAGTCCATTAATTACTGTTTGATCCACAACAATTGAGCACAACATAAGGCGGCATTAACATACTCTGCTTCAGTAGTAGACAAGGCCACAAAATTTTACTTTTTGGTGGCCCAAGACACAAGACATGAGCCAAGGGAGTGTGCCATACCTGAGTTGCTCTTTCTATCCACAAGAAAACCCTCCATAATCGATATCAACATATCCCACTAGGTTGAAATTGCTACCTTTTGGATACCATAGACAAAGGTCAGTGGTGCCTTTTAGGTATATCAAGATCCTCTTGGAAGCAGTCAAGTGAGACTCCTTTGGATTTGCCTGAAATCTAGAACAAAGGCCTACAGTGAAAACAATGTCAGGTTTGCTAGCAGTGAGATATAACAAAGAGCCAATTATTCCCCTATACAACTTCTGATCAACAGATGAACCGGGTTCATCTACATCCAATTTTGTGGCTATTACAACATGAGTGTCAATTTCTTTCGAATCTTCCATTTTGAACCTTTTAAGCAACTCTTTTACATACTTATGCTAATGGATCATAGTTCCATTTGAATTTTATTTAATCTGTAAGCCTAAAAAAAATTAAGCTCACCCATCATACTCGTTTCAAATTCACTCCCCATTAGTTTAGCAAATTCTTTACTTAGCTTATCAATAGTTACTCCAAAGATTATATCATCAACGTATATCTGAACTACCAAGAGATCTCTACCTTTTTCTTTCAAGAATAAAGTATTTTCAATTTTACCTCTCTTGTAGCCATGCTCAAGCAGGAATTTTGATAATATTTCATACTATGCTCTTGGAGCCTGCTTGAGCCCATAAGGTGCCTTGTCAAGCTTGTACACATGATCAGGACATTCCTTGCTTTCAAAGCCCGGAGGTTGCTTAACAAATACTTCTTGCTTTAGATAGCCTTTGAGGAAGTCACTCTTGACATCCATATGATGAAGAGTCAATTCCATGTAAGAAGTGAGGAGTCTAATTGCTTCCAATATTGCAATATGAGCAAAGGTCTCATCATAGTCTATGCCCTCCTCTTGACTATATCCTTGAACCACTAATCTTTCTTTGTTCCTTGTAACTGTTCCATCTTCATCAAGTTTGTTTCTGAAGACCTATTTTGTGCCAATTACTGATATGTCCTTGAGTCTTGGTACCAGATGCCAAACTTGACTTCTCTCAAATTGGTTGAGTTCATGTTGCATTGCATTCACCCAGTCTGCATGCTGCAAAGCCTCAACAACATTTTTAGGTTCAACAAGAAATAAAAAGGCATCAAAAGCACAAAGATTCTTCGAAGAAAATCTTGTTTAGATTCCAGAGGTTGGATCAATAATTATGTTCTCAATGAGATGAGAACTTTGATATTTGTAAGGTTTCACAACCAGCTGGTTTCCCCTAGATATTCCTTCAATGTTTTGTTGCTGAGGAACGGGTTCATGGACAGGTTCCCTCAAGGTTTGAGCATCAGTTCCTCTTTGTTCAATTCCCCATGTCAGGTTGCTCTGGGTGGAAGAACCTGTTCCATCACCTATTCCTTCCTCTGTTGCAGCTTCAATCTGGGTTGTGGTTTCATTTGAGTTTCTTACCAGACCAATTGCTTCATCTTCATGTTCCTGCCTCTCAGAAAGAATGTTAGTTTTATCAAAACCATATGTACACTTCCTTCTAGACACATAGCTCTTTTATTATAAATCTTATAAGCTTTACTATGTGAAGAATATCCCAAGAATACTCCCTCGTCACTTTTGGGATCAAACTTACCTAGGGAGTCTTCACCATTATTGTGCACAAAGAACTTGCATCCAAATACCCTAAGATGGGATATATTTGTCTTTCTCCCTTTAAGTAACTCATAGGGAGTCTTCCCAACAGGAGGTCTAGTCATGCACTTATTTATGATGTAACATGCAGTGTTCACAACTTCTGCCCAGATACTGTGGGCAATTTACTAGAAAGAAGCATAGTCTTTCTTCGAATGTCCTATTCTTCCTTTCAAATACACCATTTTTTTGTGGAGTCCTAGGAGCAGAAAACTTATGATCTATGTCATGCTCATCACAAAATTCAGCAAATTTAGAATTTTCAAATTCAGTACCATGATGAGACCTAATTGATGCAAGTTAATTACCTAGTTGTTTCTGAGTTTTTCTAACAAAAGAAGTGAACATGTCAAATGCTTCATCTTTAGATGTTAGAAAAAGTTTCCAAGTAAACCTAGAGTAATCATCAACAAGCACCATAACATATCTCTTACCACATCTGCTCAATGTTCTCATTGGTCCACAAAGATCCATATGGACCAGTTCCATTGTTCTGGTGGTACTTACCATTTTCTTGATTTTGAAAGAGGATCTTACCTGATACACCCATGCACAAGACTCACAAACTTTATCTTCCTTGAACTTCATGTTAGGTAGTCCTATCACCAAGTCCTTGGGGACTAGTTTGTTGAGTTGACTTAGACTGGCATGTCCAAGTCTTTTATGCTAAAAGAGGGGATCATTATCCAATACACTTAAATAATGAGTTCATTATCTGAGAGCATGGACAGATCTACAATATATGTGTTGTTCACTCTTTTTCCCTGTTAAACTATCTTGTTTGTGATAAGATTATCACAAAGCAATTGGTAGAGGTGAATGCAATCATGTTACCTCCATCACACAATTATGATAAACTTATTAGATTGTACTTCAGTTCATCAATCAAGTAGACATTCTCAATAGAGTGAGAGTCAGTCTTACCTACCTTTCCAATCCCAATGATCTCACCTTTATTCCCATTTCCGAAGGAGACATTGTTTTAAGGTTCTCTAGTGAAAGGAACTAGTTCTTGCTTCCATGTACCATATTTGGCTGCTCCCCTTCACTTGGACCTGCAAAACGAAATCAGGGTTAGTCTTAGGACCCCAAACTAGTTTGGGTCCCTTTCTATTGGCAAAAGGATGAATCAAATTCTTTTTAGCCAAACTTGGTAGCCTATTCTTTCCTTAAACAAATTCTTTGTTCATTTGGCTTGCCTTTTATTTTGCAGTGCATTCACTTTTATAGTGACTTGTTTTACCATAGTGTGTGCAAATATTGTTCTCCAGAAGTGTAATGCACTTGATTTTGGGACACGCTTAGTTCCAGAGTTTCCAAAGCCAAGTCCTCTTCTGTTGCTACTATGATGTTCTTGTATCCATGAAAGTGTATCGAAGTACCTGTTCCATTTACAAGTTCATTCTAGCTCATGCTTGACCTTGATTAGATCCTCCTTTAGCTTCTTATCTGCTCATCTCTTTTGTACAACTCATCTTTCATTTTTCCTATATTTTACTCTAAAGTGAGTTGTGTGTGATCAACTACCTTTTTACCTGTTCCTAATTTCAAATTTTAGATTTTCATATCTAAGTTCTAGGACAGTTGTGTCAAGTTCATGAACCTGGTTCTTCAACATAACATTTTCACTTTCAGTTTCACTAGCCCTAAGTTCCAGAGTTTTGCACTTAGCTTTTAAAACTACACACTCTTTTGACAGCTAATGTTTTTCATTATTTACATCCTCATATTCATCAATTAGCTCTAGGAGCAACTGATATAACATTTCCTTAGACAAAAATTTAATCTTGTCTTTGAAATGAGAAACACTTACCTCAGCTTCTTCATCAGATTCTCCAATATCCATAAGTTCTCGTTCATCATCATCATCATCATCTGATCTTTCATCTGAGCTATCTCCCCAAGCAGCGACCATAGCCTTTGTTGATCCTTTGATGTTGCTTTCTTTGGTTGAACCTGTTCCTTCTTCTTGTTCCTTCGTTCAACTCTTTTCTTCTTCCACTCAATTTCCCACAGAGGACGGTTCCTGATGTGGTGATCAGTCTTTCCATACTTGTAGCAACCATCATTTGTTTGTTTCTCAAGAGCTTTTGATATTATGTAGCTTCCACTTCTTGAAGAACTCTTTCCTCTCCTTAGGTATTTCTTCAAGTCTTTGGTGATCATGGTCATCTCATCATCTTCTAGATCAAAACCTTCAGTAATTCTGAGAGCCAAACTCATTTCCTTCTTAGGTACATCCATCTTCATGGTTTGTCTCCTAACTTCATAGGCAGTAAGATTTCCAATTAATTCATCCAGTGGAGAGTGGAAATATTCTTTGACTCTTGGATGGTAGTGATTTTATTCTCCCAAGTGATTGGCAAAACTCTGGTCAATATCTTTTCTACCCTTTCTTCTTCAGGAATAATCCTTCCAAGTGATTTCAGCTCATTTGTCAGTGAAGTGAACACGGTGTACATTTCTTGAATGGTTTCTCCTTCCTTCATAGCAAAACTCTCATATTGAGAGTACAGTATAGTTCCTCTCGATCTCTTCACCTGAGGTGTTCCTTCCTGAGCCACCTGCAGTGTGTCCTAGATTTTCTTAGTAGTGGTACAACCTTGGATTCTGATGTACTCATCTGGACCAAATCCACAAACAAGCCATTTCTTGGCTTTAGCTTTCTTCTCCCACTTCCTCAAGTCCTCAGTAGTGCAATCAGCTCTTGTTTTTGGCACATCTACTCCTCTAACATTTTTCTTCAAGGTCACCAGTGGACCATCGGTGACAATGTCCCATAACTCATAGTCCTCTCCTATAATATGATCTCACTTCCTGTTTTTCCTCCAAGAGTAGTATTGGCCACTAAAGAGTGGTTTCCTAGAAATGGATTGCCCTTTCCAGTTTTCAGGTGGTGCACTCATGTTGATGTTCTCCTAAGGTGTAGGCCTCTTCAAGGAGAACCCGCTATAATACCAATTGATGTTTTATACTTCAATGTCACATAAGAAGGGGGAGGAGTGATTTGTGTGATGTCCAATTTTCGCGTGCAAAGATTATAGAAGGACCTGGTTCTTCTATGTGTTCGTTACACCACTAGTGCGGAAATAAATATATGCGAAAAGTAAAGAACACAAATATTTTTACGTGGAAAACACCCGGCTTAAAAGATGAAAAACCCAGGACCTACTACTCAATAGAGTTTTCCCCAACACTTCACTAAATCACTGAGCCAAAGCAACATTTATAAAACTCTTTGTAAACCTAAGGATCACCTCTAATCCTGTTGTGGCAACCAGCCTCTAACTATTGCGACAACTTCAAGTTAACTCCAACTTGAATAATCAGAGTACCTAATACAATTTCTTCTAGATAAAGATAAAAGGTATAATTTGAAAACACCTGCTACAATGGAACTAGAATAAAAGACAGACAGTTGGAACTAGTTTTGCTTGAAAAAAGCGTTGTTATTTTGCTCTTAACTCATGTTTAACTTCAACTTTTGTGCGTATCTGTAAAATGTGAGAACATCCTGTAATATATACAGTTAGTAGACTAGGAAATAACTAGAATTCCAATGTTACTTCCTTAGTGGAAGAGTTATAGTTATCTTCAACTTCTAACTCCTCCCTTATCTTGGATAATGTTCTCTTCGAGTAAGGAGTCCTTCTCCTTATCATTTAGCAACCTTTTCGATAAGGAGATATCAGATATAACCACTTAAGATTATTTTCCTCACGTGCATCCATTATACTTGAATCTGCCCGTGTATGTGTATACTGTGAATGGACCTAGTTCATTCTTGAGTTCCTTTGTCAAACTTCACTTGGGCCAATAGTAATATTTTGTGTTCAAACGTTTTTTTTAGCAAACAGGAAATATATATATTAATAACTAAGGAACGTTTAGTATAGGATTTTCATACGATGTGTTACGAAGGACACATTGATTCCCTAAGCTTGCCAACAGTTGGTAAGCTTCAAAAGCTAATAATTTTTCATCAGTAGCAAGTTCTAGCATTTCCCTATCCGCAAAACATATTACATTACTTGGAGGTCTAACAAAAACTTATTTACTGCCCCCATGAAAATTTCTCCCACCAACTGCTCCCAAAACTTGACTGCCCATATTGAGGCAACTTTTTGCCAGTTGATGAGCTGTCATATTCCCCTGCTTGAGGTGTGCTGGAGGATAACCCTCTGCTGGTGCATTAACCACCTGCAATCATTCACAACTATTAAATATATTATTACCTTCATGTATGGCCTGGATTACCTCCGTGCAATCTGTCTCTGCTACAAGAGGGAAAAAACTCCAATCTATTGCTATTCTGAGACCTTCTCTTAGGGCTTTCAGTTCTGCTGCTAGTGAGCCATTAGCCTGAGACGATTTTATCTGTTCAAACGTTGATAAAATGTTTATTGCCTTAAAGGTAATTATAATTGAAGTGTTGTGTTTTACGATATGGAGAATTTATCTGAAGTTGATTCATCATATAAGGCTTTATAGAATAATGAATTCCTATTGATTTATTATATTCATAGAGTTCATCCAAAGGAAACAAAAGTTGAAAAGAATGACCACCAACGGTTATGGTGGGTAGTAAGTACCCTTTGTTAATAATTAGATATTTTGGGTTCGAACTTTGAGAATATATACCCCTAAAATGAGACTTCCTCGCATGAATCTAGATTAATTGAATGGATACCGAACACTAGGTAAGAAATCAAAATAAAAATTAATAAAATTATAGGACTTAAAAATAAATATCTAAAATATAAGTAAAGGATCAAATAAACAAATCAATAATATATTTAATTCAAATCTTTATTAAATGAAATAAAAAGAATATTTTTTAGATTAAATACTTTATGTTTAAACGCATGGTTATGATTAATAGTATATATTACAAAATGTACATCTATGCTGTAAAAATTCACTCTGTGATGGCATTATCTCCTTTTAACTTCATCTCGAATGTTCTTTTCTACAGTAATTTCTTTTAGGGTGATAATAATATAAAATTGACCATCAGCATTTGTTAGTGCGATAAAGTGACACAAAACCCCTTAGTAAATCAAAAAGAATCTCAAACAATATACTAATATGGTAGTATATAACAATTACCAAAGATACCCCACTAATGACTTTGTCATTTTCCTAGTCTAAAAATCCTGCTCACAGGATAGGCATCTTTCACATCATTATATTGTGCGCATCTTAAGAAGTGTGAAACAAAGCAACGTCCTTACCTAACTCATACCCCCTCCCCTGGCCCCCTAAAAAAAAAAAAAAAGGCAAATGGCCATTCCAAATTCTTCTTTCTTGCCACTTCTAGCACTGCCACTTCTCTACTGGGCTTTCAACTTGCCCAAGCGTCAGACAAAACTAGTGTTTTATGTCCATGACTATTTAAGTGGGGATGACACATCTGCAATGACTGTAGCAGGAAAAGATGGGCCTCAAACTAGTGTTCTTCATTTTGGGACAATGGTTGCAGTGGATGATCCAGTAACTGAAGGTCCAGATCCAAAGTCCAAAGTGATTGGTAGAGCCCAAGGCATGTACATAAATTCACAGTTAGATGGCAAGGGACTGCACTTGATGTTTTCTGTTATTTTCACTGATGGGGAATTCAAAGGGAGTACTTTGGAGATTCAAGGTGCTGATCTTTTTGCAATGAAGGAGAGGGAATTCTCAATTGTCTCAGGGACTGGTTTTTTTAGATTTGTTAAAGGCTATGGCTTAATGACAACTCAGTTTATTGATATTCCTAATCTGAGAGCCATTCTTAAGCTTCATGTTACTGTCAACCACTATTGACTTTTCCTAGTTTATGTCAAAGTTTGATGTATTATATTCTGCCACTTTTCCTAGAATCATATTCAATGGTACTTTTTTCTAGTTACTGAAATGACTATTAATTACTGTGAGATACTATTAATTGAACAAAGTGATGTGTTTCGTCTTTACTAATTTGCTTTGCATGTGTATCAAGTCATGATATTAATATTATTAAGCAAAGCTTTGAGTAAAATTTATACATGAAAGAAAGAGAATAAAAAAGTTTTCCTAAATGATTGATGTTAACAGTGATGGCTTGTTTATCCAAGTTAAAATTTTCACCCTATCTAGAAATTTAGGGCTGTGAACAAAAACTTATCTTTTTATGTATAACTAAATTCTCGGCACGTGCGTTGCACGTGTATGTCGAGTCATGTAGTATACGATTTTGTAAGATTATATCATTATATATTTACGAAAAAAACTTTGAATAAACTATTATACATGAATAAATAAAGTAGTGAACAAGATCGGTGCGGATTATTGTACAGTGGCTCAATTGTCAAGCTTAATTAGATGATTAGATATTTTTTAATCTACGACGAGGAACAATCAAAGTTTTGGTTAATCCATTCTTTAACTTTTACCATTTAAACACAATTTTATAGGCAATTTAATATCCAAGGAACTTGAATATGAAGAAAAAAACTTTAAATACAATTAATATGAGTAGTAATTATTTATCGTCAATGACACGACTCTTTTTATTTTTTAAAAAGAAATAAGAAGGCCTCTTTTGAAGCATTAAATTAAAATTAGCTGCACTTGCTTTCATACGGCTAAATGTTATTACAAAAATTCTGATTTTAAATATAAAGAAAGAAATAATAATCGAAATTGTCTACTTGTGAATTAATTTTAAGAAAATGTTTGTTAATAGAACATATTTTTGGTGTTTGAATTTAGAGATTTAAAAACTATGCACAGGTGTCAATTATATTCTTTTACCTATACGCATCATGGTTGGTGTTTGAATTTAAAGATGAACGACTTCGACTCAATATATTGTTTCTTGTCTACATAAAATAAAAAGGAAGCATGGAAGCCAAAAACAACAAAGAAATTTTTATCATGGAACAAATTCACCTTTATTTTTATAATTTTTTTTTTTGCTTCACCAATTATAGAACAAACTTCTCCTTGTTTATAATTGAAGAATGATAGATGCGTTATTATTGTAAGAATAGTATCAGATTGGACAAAAAAAGAAGTGCAATTGTAGATTCTTACTAATTGTTAGGAATTCTTTCTATCCCAAGAAGGCAAGAATATGTCTATATTTCCGTTCTTACCTTTGTTCCACAAATCACAATGACGTCAACTTTTTCATAGTGAAAACTTCTACTATCCCCTGTTTTCTTGATAAAAATTTCAATCACCCGAACATTGGAACTACTCTTCTTCTCATATGAAATACATCTATGTGATTTGTGAAAGGAAAAGTCGAATGCTTGTAAAAAGAAATTAGCAACGGTTGGAAAACAAAATTTAAAATAGGAACAATTAATTTAAAGCTATTGTGAATATAAGTAATTAATGTGAAAGATTACAATAGTTGATGTGATACTTTTTTGTTATTGAGATATTTAATTAGTTCATAGGGGTATTTTAGTAATTCAACTTTTAAATTAAGGATTTTTCACTTTTATAATAATATAGATTAGTGTTAAAATTACCTGATAGGCTACTGTAAAGACAACGACAAGTTATTACGGCATTAGTTTAAATAAAGAACCCAAAAACAAATATGAGATAGAGAAAAATAATTAATATATATTCCCAAAGACATGTAAGACCCTTTTTGTATCATAAATCGGAAACGAAGAGCAAGAAAGTAAAGGCTTTCAATTTCACTATGTTAGGACGAATCAAAGATGTGTCAGTATCAAAACAGTATGTTATTTCTGATCATTGGAGTGTGTCGACGAAACAAATTTTAATGGAACTTAAAAGGCCGGTTTCTTAAATTTAGCTCCAGTTTTTATTTTGACGTCACAAGTAAAGCTATTACAGATTGAACACTCCAACTCAAATTAAAGTATGTATTAAAGACTAAAGACTTAGTCCAAAAAAAAAAAAAAAAAATGCGTGAAGCTCAAACGCCACTTGCGTGGAAATATAACCAATGAAAAATGCCATATCATTAAAACAAGGCGCATCAGTAAAAAACACATACTATTATTTCTTTTTGTAGTAAAAAAGCAACTTGAATTACTAACTGCTGGCCGTTGTACCCCTTACTCGTTGCCGGTCATCTTTTACTCATATGCATGTTATTTAATCGGTAGAAAAATAGATTCGCCGCGTGGACTAATGGAATGTTGACATATGGCATAAGAATCAAAGGAATAAAGGGATAAAGAAGAAAGAAGGTTAAGGAAAGCATGAGTAAAACATCCACATAATCACTTACAAAGATACCGTACCTCACCATTGGAAAAGAAAAAATAAACGCGAGATGGATAATTAAAGGCCATAAGGAAGGAAGGAAGGAAGGTTCATTAATAGTCACGAATATGAAAAAAAATGACATAATCCCTGGTTGTACGTGATTGATTATTATTACCATAATCGTTACAAATTACCCAAATAACAGGTAATCAATATAATAAATATTAGTAACGGGGGAAAATTAAGTAGGAAAATAGTTACATATTGTACCTTTATATATACCTGCATACCATATCTTGTACGATCATCAAGGAATTCACGAAATTATATTGTCAATCACTTATATCTTATTCTCAGTTATTTGAAAAATCATGTTCACTCTTCTTGGAAGGAAGCTACACTTATCAATAAGATATATTTTTCCTTATTCTCTCAATATTTTGTTTCTGTTATTTATAATTCATCTATCTTAGGAAAAGTGAATTAAAATTGATTATTAGAAACCCAAATTATTCTATTATTATTTACTCGTAAAACGATATAGTGGAATTTGTAACGTGGTTTATAGACACGTGAATTAATTTGATCTAAGAATGTAAAATAAGTAAGAACAAAAATTAATTAAACAAACTTGAATAAAATATAAGCCTAGCTACTGAATGAACTCCTCCGAAAGCTATAATGAGAGCAATATCAAGAACAAAAGAAAGAATGTTGTTTAATAGATTAAGAACTAATTTTGCCTTTTTTGCATACAAAATGTTAAATGTTGTCTTTTCCAACTGTTGTCTTTCTTTCAAATCTTTGTCCTCGGTTCTAACACCCTCGAAACTTATTTAACACCGGTGCCAACTATTTGTTGACTCACATCTTAGTTGTCTTTACTTTCACGTGTCAATTTATCGAGCATCCACCTGTCGTTCATTAATTTTACCCCATACAAATAGTCCCGCTACTTCTCGGTGACAAAACTTTTTGTTACCGGGAAGTAGATAAGACCTCTTTCTTTGGGGGAAAACTCCCGAACGATTTATGTCACTTGAAAGGATACATGTCTCCTTGCATTTAATAAGCCGAACATGTGTTAACATGTGATTTGTCAAATATTGTCGCCAATTTTCAAGGTAATGATGATCATAAATTCTGCCGCCTATAAACTTCCCCACTATTCATCACTTTTACCATACTCTTTTACAAACTCTTCTTCTTCTAATCTCCTTAGAGCTTTTCTGCAAACGCCTATTTTTCAGTAAAATTTTCTTACCCAGATTTTCTATCACTGTGTTTTCTCCTACTTTTGTCCCCGGAAACTCTGGCCTTTACATCGGTGGTGGACCTTTTAAGAAGAACAAACCCAAGGAGATTGATGTCAGTCCTCCTACCACCAAAATAATCGTCCCCTCTCAATTGAATTTTGAGACAAATCTTCAAGTACAAAAGGAAACCATCAACCCCAAAAATAACGAAAATTGGCATGCTAGCAGATATCCTTCATCCATTCACCCTGCTAGTATCCCTTTCATGAAAGAATATTGCGACAGGAAATATATTGAAATTTAATCCCACAATGAAGTGGAAAGGGTCACTTTCAGTAAATCGGGGTTCATGTACGTTTACACATACCCTTTTACTTTAAGGATCAAGACATTGATCCCATTATTTTAGAGTTTTGCCACCACTATCAAATCTGCAATGCTCAGGTAAGACCATCAATATGGCATACGGTGGCTTGCCTTCAGGTATTGTGCTCTCGGGCCAGAGAAACCCTGACTCTTGTCTATTTGATCAATCTATACTACCCTAAGAATTTATGTGGAGGAATGATCAAACTCAGCAAATGCGCTCACTATGCCATTGTCACCAGTGCCAATGATGATAACAACCGTGGATGGATGGAAAGGTTCGTTGTCATCGCCACCAAGGACATCCTTCCGGCAACAACACCTTCTATCCCAGAATCTTGGAACTTTGCTTGTAAGTTTCTTAGATATATTTTTTCTTTTGCGTTAAAGAAAATCCCTTCTTTTGCTAATTTCTCTTTTTCTTATTTCAGCTAACTGTTGGGTTCCATCATCGGTTCAGAACCTTCCCCAATGGGTACGTAAGATTTTATATATTTCTACACCAAATTCCCGTAAGTGGAAAGAAATTTCTCCCAAATTCAACTGAAAGGCCAAGAACCGTGGTAAAGAAAACTTTTTCCTTTTCCTTTTCAATATTCAAAATGACTTAGTACCAGTTTGTTGACTCCTTTTCTCTATACACAGGTCTTCCGAAGAGGTCTTATGTCTGCCTCGTTGTTGAGGTTTTGCTTGACCCAACGGTAGCTCAACAACAAATTTAAGCAATCATTGACCGAAAGATAGTTCATGATGCCTCTCTAACTTTCGGTCAAAGCTTATCTCCTGGGTCCCCTGCCCAAGGAGAAATAATCAAAAAGAAAACATACCTCCAAAGTTGATATTCAGGAGAAGTCTTCAACAAAAGAAATTCCAATTGGACCAACAACAGTGGTCCTTGATGAATCAGCAAAGGATCTCCCACTACTTAACCGGAAGCCTAACAAGATGAAATTCGAGGACTCTTCACTGAAATGGGAATACTAACATTGAGTCCTGCTACCTGGCTCCTATTGTTGCTTTCGGTCAGAGGAGTTATACCTTTGATGTTCCTCCACCTCCTACTTCATCATCAGCTGCAGTGCCATCTGCTCCCACTTCACCAACGGCCTCAGCCTAACAAATGGAAAATGTTCGTTCTCCATGGTCACCCGATCATGGGAACATAGAGAACACTTTCTCGGTACCCATCCGAAACCTCGATGGTAAACGTAGTGTCATTCTTTCGGTTTCGAATGAATTCCACTTACTCTCCAAGTCGATGGGGGTCGCCAAGACTTTATCTTCGAACAAAGATTGGGGAAAAATTGAAGCTCTTTCTGCTGAGTGTCTAATTAATAACAATATGCACCTTGCTGCTCAGGTATCAGTTTAATCTTTTTTTCTTCCCTTTTCTCTTGCTTGACATTGTCCTTCTAACTTTAAAATTTGATGTATTAGTCTAACTTCCTTGCCTCGAAGGCTTACAAAAAATAATATTGGTCAAAGAAGAACTTAGTGCTGAACGGAATCAGTTTGCTGCCGAACAAGATCAACTCGCTGAGCGACTCCCAGTTTTAGAAGAAAAAGTTGCTCAAATGGGCTATCTCGAATCTCGATTGGAGAAATATGAGCAAGAGAAAATGGTTCACAGCCGGGAGGCCACTCGACTGCACAAAGAGCTTAAGGAGTTGAAATCCAGGTGGGCTGAGCTAAAGGATGCTATAACTGTTGTTGCCGAACGCAAGTCCGCTTCCGTAGAGCAAATCAATAACTTGGAAGCAAGCTTAAATTTCAAAACTGAGGAAGTTGCTGCTACCGAGGAGAAGAGAGATAGGATGGAGGAAAGGCTAAAAAAGGTTATGGACCAGAACAACGAACATGCGAGGACAAATACTAACCTTTTCCAGACCTATGATATCGTGAGCGCTGGAAACGAACATTTGAAATTCAAAATCAAGAAGCATCAAGCCAAAATCAATGATCAAGAAGACTTGTTCCTCCTTGAAAAGACTTATGCAATTTATCATATGAGGAGGAAAAATTTGGAGGAGGCCAAAGTAGGCATTGCAAATATATATGATTGCATCACCGAGGTTCATGAACTGGAGACAACTGCCTTGGAAAATGTTCCTGCTTGGCTCACTACTTTAAGCTCTTCGAAAACCAGTTCTGATTCTTCGAGAATCAAAGAAGAAGTTGAAGAAGAAGAAAAGGATAAGGATGAAGGAACTAGACCGTATGCGAAATAGCCTCCACCTGCAAAAGAGGCAGAAGACACTTCTCTTCCTTTGGATTCGGTAGGCAAAACCAATTTATGTATATATTTTTCCCGTTTGTAACTATGCCGAAACTTCTTATTTAGTTTGGCATTTTAAGAAATGAAGGATATCTTTTGCTTAGTTATTATGCAAAAATATTCTTTTTATTTGATAAAGCTCGGGAATTTTTTACATCCGATAACTTTAATCCCTAGCAGTCATACTTCATGTGTCTACCCTTTGACTATGAGGATTTCATAAGAGAGGGCCCTTATGTATACGATGTTCTTGAATAGGATGTCTCGTATTCATTCAGACACAAGCATTTGGAGTTTAACTAACTTTCAAATGAAAAAGATCTTAATATATCACTTGGAAAAGAAATAAGAAAAAACAAAAGGACTTTTATTTATTCCTTTCATTTCTAAAATTTAATTTACATAAACATTTATTTCTTAAGTAAATAAAGTTGTCAATACATGTGGCTAACTTGTACGACTTATTTCTATGGTGATCACTCAGTCCCCGGTCTTGATAAGATACAACTTTCAGTTCTAACAGTCCCCAATCTTCATGACACTTTCAGTGTTCTAATATACAATAGTTCCCCTTAGTGTTCGAATGCTAAGTATGAGAATTCGAATATTGGAGTTCTTTCTATTGCCGATGATCCTTCTTCGTAGTATGCTTTACGTTGCTGACTCATTCAAAATCTTGCAAGAAAAACCCAATTAGGACCAAATCTGGATGAAGAGAAAAAAAGTGCAGCACATACTATCTGTATTGATTAGGATCTTCAACAGTAATATCTTTTGAGATGAGACATGTTCCAATTGCTTGGTAATTTTACTCCATCTTAATTTTCCAACTGATATGAACCTTTACTGGTTAAAGCAGAAATCTGGTAAGTTCCTTCCCACATTGGTCTAGCTTCCTAGCATTAACCTTTCGTGTACTTTAAGTGACCTTGAAATATCGAAGATTTTCTATGCAGTTATGAGACATTTCCATCCTTTGCTTTTGCACCATCATCCTCACATATGCTAAATTTCGATGTCCTTTAAGCAAATCCAATTTAATCAGGATTGCTTCATTATTCGCCTCCTTGTTTTCCCGGGAATACCTTATGGTCGGTTTCTTAATCTCTACTGAAATCAAAGCTTACGCACCATACACAAGTGAAAAGGGTGTTTCTCCCGTTCTTGACATCATCGTTGTTCGATATGCCCATTACACTCCCTGTAGCTCTCTGGCCAATTTCCTTTAGCATCTCCTAATTTCTTTTTGAGGTTTTAAATTATCACCTTGTTAGTTGACTCCTTTTCTCCATTAGCACTTGGGTGATATAGAGAAGACGTAATCCTTTCAATCTTCAATACTTCCAGAAACTTTGTGACTTTGGAGCCCAAAGGTTGTGGCCCAGTGTCACAAGTAATTTCTTTTGGTACTCCGAATCGACAAATGATATGATCTGAAATAAAATCAATCACTTCTCACTCTCCAATATTTTTGTAAGCACCTGCTTCAATCCATTTAGTGAATAGTCAGTTAAACTTAAAAGGAATTTACTTGCCTGGGCCCTTGAGGGAAAGGACCTACTATGTCCATCTCTCTTTTCATGAATGGCCACGGTGACACCACCGAATGCGAAAGCTCTGCCGGCTGATGTACTAGTTGTTCATGACGTTGACACTTATCAAATTTTTGTACAAATGCCTTTGCGTCTTGTTTCACCGAGGCTAATAATAACCAGCCTTATCAATTTAAGAATTAATGAGTTTGCACCAGAATGATTTCCGCAAACCCCCTCATGAACTTCTCTCATCATATTATCAGCCTCTGATATCCCTAAACACCGAGCCAATGGTCCTTAAAAAGACCTTCGGTATAATCGGCCATCAAGAAGGCAATAACGAGCAGCTTTAGTTCATAGCTCCCGGAAAGCTTTAGGATCTTTAGCATATTTCCATGCCTTAAATACTCTATAAACTCATTTCTCTGATCCCAAATCAGGTTGGTTGAGTTAACTTCACAATACCCATCCATGTCAAGTTACCGAGTGCAATACCTGAACAACTGCACTAAAATCAACTCTTTTTATTTTCGTGGACGATCCTAAATTAGCCAATGCATCTGCCTCCATGTTCTCTTCCCTCGAGATATGAATTACCGACCGCTCCCTGAATTGGGAAGGTAAAACTTGAACTTTATTGAAATAATATTGCATGTGATGTTCTTTGGTGTCAAAGACTCCGTATATCTAATTTATTACCAGCTGTGAATCACATTTTACTTCAATCACCCCATAGCCTAGTCCCCGGGCTAATTCAAGTCCTGCAAGCAAAGCCTCATATTCGGCCTCATTGTTGGTCAAAGGAACAATTCTAATGGCATGTCTCAAGGTCTCTCCCGAAGAAGTGATTAATACATCCCAAAACCAGGCCCTTTTACGTTGGAGGCTCCATCCATGAATAGGGTCCATACACCAAAAATAGTCTCTGATACTAGATTTTCTTCCTTAGCAGCTAAAGGCATCATACCGGGACTAAGATCAGTCACAAAGTCAGCCAAAACTTGTGACTTAATTGCAGGCCCGGGTTTATACGCGATGTTGAATTCACTAATTTCAACTGCTCATTTAGCCAATCGACGCGATAATTCAGGTTTATGAGCGACGCTCCTCATGGAAAAATTCGTCACGACGGCTATGAGATGACATTGAAAGTAAGTTCTAAGCTTTCGAGAGGAGACTATGAGAGTTAGAGACAACTTTTCCAGGTGCAGATAACGTGTCTCCGCTCCCGATAAAATTTTACTAACATAAGAAATAGGAAATTGCGTACCTTTCTTATCCAGGATCAGAATTGCACTTACCGGAACTTCATAAATGCTAAATAAGTTAATAATTTCTCACCGTCCTTTGGTTTTGACAACAACAGAGGACTAGACAAGTAACTTTTTAGGTCTTTCAATGCTTTCTGGCATTCCGGAGTCCACAAAAGATCATTCTTCATTTTCAAGAGTGAAAAAAATGATGGCATTTCTCTGAGGATCTTGATATGAATATACTAAAATGCTATAGTTGAATTTGTCACGTGGTTTATAGACATTTGAATTAATTTTATCCAAGAACATAGATAACTAAATAATGAGAGAAAACAAACCTGAATAAATTACAAGCCTGGCTGTAGAATTAACTTCTCTGAAAGCAATAATGAGAGAAATATTAAAAATAGAAGAATGAATGTTGTTTAATAGAATAAGAGCTAGTTTTGACTTTATTGAAATAAATTGATTAAACAAACCTGAATAAATTACAAGCCTGGCTGTAGAATTAACTTCTCTGAAAGCAATAATGAGAAAAATATCAAAAACAGAAGAATGAATATTGTTTAATAGAATAAGAGCTAGTTTTGCCCTTTTTGCACACAAAATATTTCTTGTCCTACTATGGATACAAATTCTCCTATTCATGGCTCAATTACGGGAGACAAGATCCCAAAATCATGCTTTTCTTTACTATGAATAAAATCCATCCTGATGGTTGTATAACGGTTGAGCATTAATGCGAATATTCTTTGTAGTGGCTGCTCATTGAATTTTGCATTTTCCAATCGATGTCTTCCTTTTGAATCTTTGTCCTCGGTTCCAATGCCTTCGGAACTTATTCAGCACCACTCAGATATAGATATGTGGTGTCAGCTATTTGTTGACTCATATGTTACTTGTTTTGACTTTCACATGTCAACTTGTTGAGCATCCCCTTGTCGTTCATCATTTTTACCCTATACAGTTATTTGCTTTAACCATAAAAACTATTTTTTGGTTAAGCGAATTGATTTTGTTATCGGGAAGTTTAGTAAGATTTTCACTTTCCATTTACTTATTTCCTCTTTAACAACAAATATGTATGGCACTAATGAAATTGTTCAGGTTGAAGATACACAACAAGAAAGGACTTTTTCACACCACTCCCGTACATACTCCACAACGTTCACGAGAAAATTCACATATCAGATCCGCTAATCATAATGCTAGAAAAAAATATGAGGAACAGTCAAATGAGCAACATAATTTGAAGCAATTTATCACGCTGCCGATTAGTGAAGCATTGTGTGTTTTTGCAAGTGGTTTATCGAATGTTGTTCAGGAGGCTCCACCATTAGTTAACACAACTGTAGAAAACTCTCATTCAGGACTTGAATACTCGGGAAGTGATGAAATACCAAATAATTCTGTAGACGGAGGGTCAGGTACGCCAAATAATTCTAATTTACAAAATCTAGTTTTAACCTTGCATAAACAACTCAAGGAACAAAACGAGCGGATAGAAAAAACAGCGGGAGTATCACCTGTGATTAAAAGAGTGGATATTGATAAGTATTCACAACAACAATGGAAGCCTAGTGCAGCACCATTACAAATACCGAAAAAGTTCAAGATGATCGATATTCCCAAGTATGATGGGACTACCGACCCACAAGATCACATCACTACCTTTACTAAAAGAGTCAAGGGCAATGATTTAACCAAGCAGGAAATCGAATACTAAAGGGGCACCGACATGATATTCTCTCTTACCTAAAAATTCAATTAACTCTTTTGCTGAGCTTGACGATTTATTCATAAAAGCACATTTGGGAGCTCAAAAAATAGAGAAAAGAATGGAAGATATATTCAAGGTAAAATAAGGGAGTACGAAATTTCTCAAAATATTCGTGGATCAATTCCAGGGAGAAATAACGATTACCTCGTGTACCTTATAATTGGGCAACAATGACATTTGCAAGCAACTTGAATGAGAGAAGTTCAGAAGCCATAAGAAGATTAAAGGAAAGCTTATGGGAATTTCCTACAACTACATGTAATGATGTTTATAACAGATACAACACAAAGTTACGAATAGAAGAAGATACAGTGTGCCAACCGAAGGTGGAGGAGAGGTTCATACCTAGGCGCTCAGAATCAGAAAGGAGATCCGAAAAAACAAGTAAGGACCTTACATAGAACCTACGGTATGAGATCTTAGGTCAAAACCAGAACATGCACGGTTTGATCAGAGATCAAGGTAGAAGGAAGCAAGTTCTTCTTCTCGATTTGGAAAGGAACGGTACATAACAAGGAGCAACGATCAAAATTCCCGATCAAAAATAGGAGATTATAATTTAAACTCCAGTACTTTCGTGTTAGTAGTTGTGTTAAGAGGTATGGGTGATATGGTTCGGTGTCCAAAAGAGATGACCTTGGATCCCATCAAAAGAGGTCAGGAATTTTGGTGTGAATTCCATAATGATCATGGTCGCAAAATAGCAGATTGTAGGCTCTACAAGCAGTGGTTGATTATTTACTAAAAAAAAGGTTATCTCACTGATCTATTTAGTGAGAAAGGAAAGAATTCTTATATGAAAAACATGCAAGAACCACCAAAGCCCCCATCCCCAAAAAAGTCGATGAATGTAATAACTGGAGGTGAGGAGGTTAATGGAGTTACATACATGGAAACAAAAAGAACAACCAAGTTCTCAGTAACCCTTGGAAAGCGGATTCGACAAGTCTTGGAAGAAGACAACATAACATTTGACAATGAGGATGCAGATGTCTTGTTCATCCCTCATAATGAAGCGCTGATAATATCTTTATTGTTCATGATAATACTGTCAAGCAAGATTTGATTGATCCAGGTAGCTATGTAAAAATCATATTATTAAGAGTGGTTAATGAGATGCAAGTGTCACGACCTAAACCTATGGACAACAACAGGCACCCGGTACCTTACTCATTTGAGTACCAACATAATGTATCTATCTTATTAAATCATCATAGGTAAGTGGGACGGAAGGGGCATCATGCGATAATACTCTATAGTAAACATGAGGGGATACCTGACATAGGACAACCCAACCTGAAATAAAAACTCATACTTGTGACATAAGGCCAATATAATCCATTATGAAGTTAAAATATAGGCCGACAAGGCCATAGAAGTATCCGTATACATGGCATCTATCTACAAGTCTCCAAGAATAAATAACATCATAAAGGTCGAATAGGGCCCCGCCCTACCAAACAATACGCGTCTAAATCATACTGACCAAACAAGCAACTCCGGAGGAAATGTAGTGCACCAACATCTTCTGCCGAGCTGATAGCCAACTGGAGAACTCTCGACCTGTCTATCGGACCTGCGGGGTAAGAAACTCAACATCCCCAAGAAAAAGGGACGTCAGTATGATGTACCGCGTATGTAAGGAACATAAATAAGTACATAACCAACATGGAAGAAATATAGAGTAAATGACTTAACCTATAAATCTGGATAACTCTATAAATCATCAAATAATTATAGTGTCATGCATATGCATATGAATGTCACGTCGTGCATAGGTACATATTTCATAACATCATCAGGCCTATGAGGGCATCCCATCATATCATCTCGACCACTGTGGGCAACATCATCAATGTATACCAACTGATCAGGTGATGGTGTGTATATAACACCGTAACCTTTTCTCATATCCCATTACATATATACGCGTATATAACGCCGTCTGGTCATGGGTAAATGTAAGTGAATGCAATGCATGAGAAGTACGTCAATAAAATTTCTCAGAATGTCATAAGACTATCATGCCTCTAATTAATATCATGAAATAAACTTTATCAACTTACATACTTCCTGAGACCCATGAACAGATAATAGAATAATAAGACATATGGGAAATTAAGAATATAAGCATCTCTAGCATTTCTATGAATAAAATTATTTATGAAAGTTGTACATTTCTCGTGTTGATTATGCTGAAAGGAAAGAAGGGATAGCCTTAACATACCTAAACCGATTCTCTTTTGTGAAAACACATAACGGCGATCGAAGTAGGAAAAAATTCGTATTTCACATTAGATCTTGTAGCATTTCAGAGAATTTTACGTTGGACCTTGTAGCATCATCTCTTCAAAGAATTTTCACGTTGGACTTGTGTGAACAACTAATTTTTGACCACACCCAAATTCTATACTATTTTTGGTGTAAATACTTCTTTTAGATCTAATCTTAATATTTTAAATTTTTATCTTAATCTTAATAGGCTTTATTTAAGAAAATTAAAAAATATATATATATATATATATTGTTCCTATATATATATATAACAATTGGTTTCTTCTAATTTATATGTAAGTTATAATAGTATTTTTCTTAGTATAATTTAAACTATAGTGTAAATATTGGGTTTTTATTTATTTATATAGTTTTCTTTAAATCTAAAAGNTTTATATATATATATATATATATATATATATATATATATATATATATATATATATATGAATAATAATAATAATAATAATAAAAAAAACACTTTCCCCACTTCCCCATTACACTCACAGCACACACCCCACAAACAATCACCCCTTTTTCTCCACTCTTCATGTCTTCTACCCATGATCACACACCCACACCCACATCTCATATCCCAACTCCCCACATCCCAACTATCTCCTCAATCTAATCCCATATACACACACAATATTATATATAGAAGAAGAAAAAGAGATTAAAAAAAAAGGGAGGAAAGTTAGAAAAGCTAAAGGAAGAAGCCGTCGATCAGCTTCCCCTTTCAAAAACCAGCAGCTGCCTAGCAGCCAGCTTCTACTCTCTCTAACGCCCTCTCCTCTCTTC
>MDKI01184752.1:0-39066 GCA_005239505.1 Nicotiana paniculata | reverse complement strand
GAATCTCTAACGTTGGCTTGCCTAGCAAGTGTAATGTTAGGCGTCATCACGGTCCCGACAGTGAGAATTCTGGATCGTGACAAGTTGGTATCAGAGCACTAGATTGCCTAGGTCTCACAATTCACGAACGAGCTTAGTAAAGTCTGGGGGATCGGTACGGAGACGTCTGTATTTATCTCCCAGAGGCTATGAAGATTAGCAACAAATTTCACTTTTATTCTTCTCGGTCGTGCAATTTTGTTTTCTCAGTACTGATTGAACTCTTCTACTCTTATTCTCTCGCAGATGGCGAGAGCACGTACTGCTTCTTCAGCTGAGCAGTAGCCAGAGCCTCCAGTAGGAGCTCCTACGAGGGGTAGTGGTCGATGTCGAGGCCGTGCCAGAGGCCGAGGCAAGGGCAGGGCTCAACCCAGAGCCCGAGTAGCAGCCCCACCAGTAGAGCCTCAGGTAGAGTTTGGTGAGGAGGTTCTAGCCCAGACTGTTCCTGTCGGGCCAGGTCAGGCTCCGGAGGGGTTCATTGCCACCCCAGTGCTTCAGGACGCTTTGGTCCGTTTGGTGGGACTTATGGAGAGTGTGGCCCGTACTGGCGCATTTCCCATGGAAACAACCGTCTCTCAGGCTGGAGGAGGATCCCAGACTCTTGCTACTCACACTCCGGAGCAGATGGCTCCCCAGTATCAGACTCCAGCAGCTCATCTAGTCGGAGTAGTTCAGCCGATTTTTGCAGCACAAACCGGTGATGGGTCAGCTATGTCTTCTGAGGCTTTTTGGAGATTGGAAAGGTTTACCAAGCTCTTCCCAGTTCACTTCAGTGGTGCCACTTCAGAGGATCCCCAGGAGTATCTTGGCAGTTGTCATAAGGTGCTTCGGAACATGGGTATATTGGAGACCAATGGGGTCCACTTTGCTGCATTTCAGATGACTGGTTCCGCCAAGAAATGGTGGAGAGATTATTTGTTGACCAGACCAACTGGGTCGCCTGCTCTTACTTGGGACCAGTTCTCTCAGCTCTTCCTAAATAATTTTCTGCCTATCAGCTTGAGAGAGGAGCATCGCTGTCAGTTCGAATGTCTCCAGCAGGGTAGTATGACTGTTACTCAGTATGAGACCCGTTTTATGGATTTGGCCTGCCATGCTCTTCTTTTGCTTCTCACCGAGAGAGAGAGAGAGGGAGAGAGTGAGGAGGTTTATTGACGAACTTGCTCAGCCTATCAGATTGCATATGGCTAAGGAGACTGGGAGTGAGATTTCTTTTCAGGCGGCTGCCAATGTCGCCAGGTGAGTCGAGATGGTTCTTGCACAAGAAAGTCAAGGGTCTGACAAGAGACCTCGTCATTCCGTTGGGTTCAACGGCGCCTCATCTAGAGGCAGGGGTACTTTTGGTAGAGGCTATCCTCCCAAGTCGTTCCATTCAGCTTTTCAGGTATCCCACAGTTATTCAGGGAGTCGTGGTCCTTATGTGCCTCCTTCTAGGCAGCCAGCCTACAGTGCACCACCAGCCCCTACCAGTGCACCTCTTATTCAGAGTTACGATCATGGTCATCCGGCCAGTTCGGGTCAGTCTCAGCTTCCACAACCACAGTATCGGGATGGATGTTTTGAGTGTGGTGGTTATGGGCATATCAGGAGGACCTATCCGAGATTATTGGGCGCTCCACCACAGCATCAGGTTTCTCGTGCCATGGTTCCGGCACCAGTTACTACACCGCCTGCTCAGCCAGACAGAGGCAGGGGTTAGGCAGCCCGAGGTAGGGGCCAGACTGTTAGAGGTGGAGGTCAGGACTCTAGAGGTGGACCACCCAGCTAGAGTCTTCCCAAGGATATGGTTCAGAGTGGTAGGGCCCAGCCCCGATGTTATATTTATCCATCCAGGCCTGAGGTTGAATCATCCGACGCTGTTATTACAGGTACCGTTTCAATTTGTAGTAGAGATGCTTCAATTCTATTTTATCCGGTTCTACTTACTCTTATGTGTCATCCTATTTTGCTTCATATTTGGTTGTGCCTTGTGATTCTTTTAGTGCTCCTGGGTATGTGTCCACACCTATGGGAGATGTTATTGTTGTGGATCGTGTTTATCGTCCGTCTGTAGTCACTATGCTTTGAGACTAGTGTAGACCTTCTACTTCTCGATATGGTTGATTTTGATGTTATCTTGGGTATGTATTGGTTGCCACCTTATCACGCTATATTGGACTTTCACGCCAAGATCGTGACCTTAGCCTTGTCGGGGTTGCCTCGATTAGAGTGGAGGAGGAGTCCTGGCCATTCTACCAGCAGGGTTTCTCTTATATGAAGGCTCGACGTATGGTTGAGAAGGGGTTTCTAGTTTATCTGGATTATTTTCGCGATTCTAGCGTGGAGGTTCCTTCCATGGATTCAGTACCAGTTGTCCATGAGTTTCCAGAGGTATTTCCTACAGACCTGCCGGGGATGCCACCCGACAGGGATATTGATTTCTGTGTTGATTTGGCTCCGGGCACTCAGCCCATTTCCATTCCGCCATACCGTATGGCCCCGCCAGAGTTGAAGGAATTGAAGGAACAGTTGCAGGATTTGCTTGATAAGGGCTTCATTAGACCTAGTGTCTCGCCCTGGGGTGCACCGGTATTATTTGTGAAAAAGAAAGATGGATCTATGAGGATGTGTATAGATTATCGGCAGTTGAACAAAGTCACCATCAAGAAAAAGTATCCATTGCCGAGGATTGATGACTTATTTGATCAGCTTCAGGGTGCCAAGGTTTTTTCGAAGATAGATTTGAGATCTGGCTAATATCATTTGAGGATTAGGGCATCTGATGTCCCTAAGACAGCCTTTCGGACTCAGTATGGGCATTATGAGTTTCTAGTGATGTCTTTGGTTGACAAATGCCCCAGCAGCATTCATGGATTTGATGAACCGAGTGTTCAAGCCTTATTTGGACTCCTTCGTGATTGTGTTCAAGCCTTTAGAGTTGGCAACCATTGTTCATGCGCTGAAGATTTGGAGGCACTTTATTTATGGCGTGTCGTGCGAGGTTTTCACGGATCATCGGAGCCTTCAGTATTTGTTCAAGAAAAAGGATATCAATGTGAGATAGAGAAGGTGTTTGGAACTATTGAAATACTATGACATCACCATCTTGTATCATCCCAGGAAGGCTAATATGGTGGCCGACATATTGAGTAGGAAGGAATCGAGTATGGGCAGCCTTGTGTTCATTCCAGTCGGCAAGAGGCCGCTTGCATCAGATGTTCAGACGTTGGTCAACTAGCTTGTGAGGTTGGATATTTCAAAGCCCAGTCGTATTCTAGCTTGTACAGTCGCTCGGTCTTCTTTGTTTGAGTGTATCAGAGATCGGCAATATGACGACCCTCATTTATTGGTCCTTAGGGACACAGTGCGGCACAGTGGTGCCAAACAGGTTACAGTTGCAGATGACAGAGTCTTGAGGATGCAAGGTCGTGTTTGTGTTCCTAATGTGGATGGACTTCTTGAGTTGATTATTGAGAAGGCCCACAGTTCCCGGTATTCCATTCATCCGGGCACCGCAAAGAACTATCAGGACTTGCGGCAGCATTATTGGTGGATGAGGATGAAGAAGGATATGGTGGCCCATGTAGCTCGGTGTCTAAATTGTCAACAAGTCAAGTATGAGCATTAGAGACCTGGTTGTTTGCTTCAGAAGATAGAGATTCCTAAGTGGAAGTGGTAGCGTATCATTATGGACTTCGTTTTTGGACTCCCACGGACTCATAGGAAGTTCGATGTCGTTTGGGTCATTGTGTACAAACTGACTAAGTCAGCGGATTTCATTCCTGTGGTAGTTAACTATTCTTCGGAGCGGTTGGTAGAGATTTACATCTGCGAGATTGTTCGTCTTCACAGTTTGCCCGCGTCTATCATTTCTGATTGAGGTACGTAATCACCTCGCATTTTTGGAGGGAAGTACAGTGTGATTTGGGCACGCGGGTTGAGTTGAGCACATTGTTTCATCCTCAAACGGACGGACTTTCTGGGCGCACTATTCAGATCTTGGAGGATATGCTCCGCGGATGTGTTATAGACTTCGGGGGATCATGGGATCAGTTCTTTCCCCTTGAAAAGTTTGCCTACAACAACAACTATCAGTCGAGCATTCAGATGGCTCCCTATGAGGCATTATATGGTAGGCGATGCCGATCGCCAATTGGGTGGTTCGAGTCGGGGGAGGCTCGGTTCTTAAGTACAGATCTAGTACAGGATGCCTTGGATAAGGTCAAGATTATTCAGGATCGACTTCGCACAGCTCAGTCCAGGCAGAAGAGTTATGCCGACCGTAAATTTCGTGATGTTGCATTCATGGTCGGGGAAAGGGTGTTGCTTCGGGTATCACCCATGAAGGGTGTCATGAGGTTTGGAAAGAAGGGCAAGTTGAGCCCTAGGTATATCGGACCTTTTGAGATTCTCGAGAGAGTAGGAGAGGTGGCTTACAGGCTTGCATTTCTTTCGGGGTTATCAGCAATTCATTCACTGTTCCATGTATCCACGCTCCAGAAGTATCATGGTGATCTGTCCCACGTGTTAGATTTCAGCTTTGTCCAGTTGGAAAAGGATTTGCCTTACGAGAAGGACATGATGGCCATTCTAGTCCGGCAGGTTTGCCAGTTGATGTCGAAGAGTTACCCTTCGTTCTGAGTGTAGTGGAGAGGTCATCCCGTCGAGGCAGCTACTTAGGAGTCTGAGTGGGACATGCGGAGTAGATATCCCCACCTATTCACCAGTCCAGGTACTTTTCTATATCCGTTCATGGACGAACGGTTGTTTTATAGGTGGAGAATGTGATGACCTGATAGATCATCTTATGATTTAAAACATAATGTTGTAATTCGAAGCCTTAAAAAGTCATGTTTTATCCTTCCTCGATTTGCATACGCATTTCGGGTGTCTATCCGGAAAGCTTTTATGTTAAAAACTAATAAAAACAAGAAATTTTGCCTAAAAACTTCATTTGAGTCGACTCCGGTCAACATTTTTGGTAAACAGACCTGGGTTAGTGCTTTGACAGTTTTGGTGGGTCCGACCGTGATTTGAGACTTGGGCGTATGCCCGAAATCGAAATCGAAAGTCCCTAGCCCGAGATATTGGACTATGTCGAAATTTGAAAGTTGAAAGCTTAATGAAATTGAAGTGTTTGACCAAAGTTTTACTTTTTAGATGATGGGTCTGTATTTTGGTTCCGGGACCCCGTATAGGTCCAATACCATATTTATGACTTGTCTGTGAAATTTTATGAAAAATCGAGTTGATTTGACGCGATTCGGACGTCCGGTTGTGAAAATAGGAATTTTAAAGTTTTCTTGAAAATTTCATTCGATTTGGTGTTCAATTCGTAGTTCTAGATGTTATTTTGGCGATGTGATCGTGTGAAGATGTTCGTATGATATCTTTAGATTTGTGTGTATGTTTTGTTTGGAGCCCCGAGGGCTCGGGTAAGTTTCGAATAGGCTACGGACTGATTTAGACTTAGAATTTTTGCTGGTGTCTGCATTTTCTAGGAACTGGCCTCTGATCTTGCAATTGTGAGATCAGAGTTCGTATTTGCGAACATCCTCATCTTCTGTCAGGTTCGCTTTTGCGAACCATTTATTCGCATTTGCGAAGTATGCCTAGGCCAGCCTAGGTTCGCATTTGCGACAATAAGGTCGCAAAGGCCAGTAATGGCATTTGCGATGAGAACTGGGAAGGGGATTCTTCGCATTTGCGAAGACATGGGTCGCATTTGCGATCCTACGATTCTCGCATTTGCGAACATTTTATTCGCATTTGCGAAGGCAGCAAAAATGTGGGAGTTTCGCATTTGCGAAGCTTTTCTTGCATTTGCGACATCTGCAGCTGATGAAATAGGACTTAGACGAGATTTTTGGTTCATTTCTCAATTTTTCAAATCCTAGAATCCTAGAGGCGATTTTTCCAAGACCATTTCTTCCCCCAAACATTGGTAAGTGGTCCTAACCCATTTTCCTTCAATTACCCATCATATTTCATAAAAAATTTCAACCTAGAATCTAGGATTTTCATGGTGAAAATTGGGGGTTTGGGTAGAATTAGGGTTTTTTGCATAATTGAAATTTAGACCTCAATGTGAGGTTAGATTTCGAAACTAATTACATAATCGGGCTCAGAGGTTAATGAGTGAATTGATTTTGGTATGAACCTCGAGTTTTGACCAAGCGAGCTCGGGGTCGATTTTTGACTTTTTGGGGAAAAACTTGGGAAATCTAAATTTATGAATTGTAATTGATTTCTTTAGCCATATTTTATATTATTGAGTGGTTTGTGGATAGATACGAGTGGTTTGGAGGTGGATTAAAAGAAGAACAGCTGTAATTGAGCATTGAGTGGCCTGTGGAGCGAGGTAAGTATTGTGTCTAACCTTGACTTGAGGGAATTAGGAACCCTCGACCTATTTTCTATATAAAATTCATGTGAGCGGTGTATATATGAGGTGACGAGTACTTATGCACTTCCAATTTATCTGTTATGCCTGTTTCTTTCCCGTTCTTTTCATATTGTCTCTTTCCCTGACTTAATTGTTACATGCTCTACTTGTATTCACATGCCTAATTGCTACTTGTTAGACATCGTTTCTCTCCATTAATAGTAGCAGTTGTTCCATAGCTTCATTATCTCCTATTATTTTTTTAAGCTGGTTTATCAGTACTTTTATGGTATATTTTGAATTGGTTTCGCTGAGTAGTATTACTTGTGTGAATTCTCATAGTGTACAAGCTTCCCATTTGTTTCGATTTGAAGTTTAAGTATTGTGAAGGGTTCTATGATTTGAATTGTGAAATTTCTGAATATACTGAATAATTGATATTGATATGGTGGGATCGAGTTGCATACCGCAACAGGTAGAATAAGGGTGACATATTGAGGAGGAATAAGGGTGAATTGATATTGTACAGTGAGATCAGGTTGCACGCTGCAACAGGTGTAATAAGGGTGGATTGTTGGTGGAATAAAGGTGAACTGTGATTGTGATTATTGTGATATGGTGGGATCGGGTTGTACACCGCAACACTTTTATTTATATTCTCTTGTTTATGTTATTATGAGGAAATAAGGGAGGAATATGAAATGTACGGTGGGATCGAGTTACGCGCCGTAACAACCTATATGTTTATGATTTCCCTGACTGTGTTAGCTATACGGTAGTCTTAATTGCACTTAAAGATTGGTAGTATCTGAACACTGATGAAATACTTTTGAGAATTGTAGTTACTTCTTGCAAGTTACTGCTTTATTTTATTCTGTCTTCCTTTCCACTTTTATTATATACTGGATGCAGATTATATTGTGAGTGACCCGTCGTAGCCTCGTCACTCTTTCGTCGAGGTTAGGCTCGGCACTTAACAGTACATGGGGTCGGTAGTACTGATAATGCACTTTCTACTTCCTGTGCATATTTTGGAGCTGGTCTGGGGTGATGTTGAGGTTGGCTGCAGGATCCTTCTAATAGGAGACCCAAGGTAGACCTGTCGGCGTCCGTAGACCCTGGCGTCCCCTTCTACACCTCATACTTTACTGTTTCTTTATTTCGAAAACAGTTGTATTCTTTTTGAGACCTTTACTTGTAATAAATTCTAGAATGTTCGTGAATTGTGACTCCAGATTCTGGGTTATATATATATATATATATATATATATATATATATATATATATATATATATATATATATATATATATATATATATCAATTGCACATTTTTGTCTCCAGCTCCCATATGTTCTGTTTCCTCATTCCATAATTTGGAACTAGAAGTACCGTTCCGCTTTTTTCTTTTCTTATTGGATAACATTAAGGTATACAAATCAATTTCATAACTCCACTCCTTATAATAAGATTTCAATTACATGTATACACCGACAATGTTATAGAGCTTCATTATTAATGTAGTTTTACCTGCCTGCTATAACAAGTTATATTTATCATAATTTGCATGTTGCCGAACCATGCTTGTTACATAATATTGCCTGTACTAGGCTCTTAAGTGACCGCTAGTCTGAAAATTCTTGATACAATATTCGGTGCACAAAAATTAATTAAACTCTTCATACTATTGATACAAACAAGTAGTGAATAAAACTGTACTTCACACCAACTAATATTGAAATTCTAAATGCATCTCTGTTTGGAATACAACATGGTCAGGGACTCAATTTGTCCATACCACACATTTTTATACAAGATTGGATCTCAAAATTAAATTCATTTGACAGCCATGTATAAAACTTTTAAAGAGATCTGAAGTTAATGCTCAATTGGCGAACAGGTCGGGTGTAGGCAGGAAAGAGGAGACCAGAAGACGGTCGGGTTAAGACCATAACATGTGGCAGTTGAAATAAAAGGCTCTGTCACCTTTCTGGTACAACTAATAGAGACCAACTCTATTACAGCATTTTGTGAAGGAGATGAAAAAGAAAAAGGTTTCTATGCATGTGAATGCAGATGGAAAGTTAAATTCAAATAATTTTCTCTTCTTTTTTTTTTTTTTTTGTAACACTGTTAATATTACCAGTGATCAACCAAATGATTATACACAGAGAGCACTTTATATCATAACCTCCTTCTCTATTATGAATATTAAGCCTCAGACCAATACTATACATCAGTAATACTCCTCAAGAAATCTCTACATCTACTTGCCTTCTTCGACATTTGTATCGAATTTAATCTAACTAATGTTTCCTTCTTTATCTTCTCTACAGCCTCGTTAGTATTTACATGTATGCCTTTGAAGATCTTCCGGTTTCTTGCCTTCCACGTGTGATACATAACAGCTCCAATAGTGGCTGCCACTACTTCTATTCTTCAATTGTTTCTATCGCTTCTTTTTTATGTTAACCAGTGTGTTCTCAGTGTCTCCTTCTTGCAATTGCACACCAAGCCAACTAAGAATAGCAGAACATACATTTTTTATTCAATTGTTACGACCCATATTTACGTACGTTGGTTCATGCCATAAGTTAATCGACGTAAATCTGAAAAAAAATTATTTTTGAGATGATAAGAAATTAATCATATTGGTCTTAAATGATACAAGAGTGTATATGGGTGATTAATAAGTATTAGAAGTTAAACGAATCAAGAATGTTATAACCCGTATTTTTGGGTAAACCTAGGGGTGCCTAATATTCTCAAGAGGTTGTGTCTTAAGGTATTTGAATCATATAATATCCGTATCATAAGTCTTGAATTCAAACGACTTATGAAACAAAAGTCGACAAAAGTTGTCGCAACTTATGTTCATAATTTTATTTAAACTTTAGGTCAAATGTTACTAAGCTTTTCTCCCAATTTACTTGGAATTATGGAGTGATCTACCCACCAAATTGAATATTTATGAGTCTAGTTTCCAACACATTAAACCATTTATAAATACGACATCGGAGTAGAGAGATATATGTATTGTTACGAGACTTCACATGCTGCTAGGTGACAAGTAGGTGTGTCACCTACTTGGTTAAATGAGAGTCCAAAAAGAGGCAATTTCGGATCGGCCAAAGAGTCCATTTAAAGGCTTATCTCCTCCAATATAACCCTCATTATATATCACAAATAACCCTACCTAAACCCGTGCAAACTTTCTCCCAAAAATTATCCACAAACCCTAATTGATTTTCTCTCTCTTTCAAGTTCTAATTGGGGGTAAAACCTAGAGTTTGAAGAACCAAGATAAGGGCGGAGTTATCCAACAAGTAAGGTAAGTTTACTGCTCGCTTTCATCCATTTTTTCTGCTGTAAACTCATGGTAATTCGTTCTATACTTGTAAGAACTCACGAGACGGTGATCGGAAGTCGTGAGTTCGAGTTATTCACTTGTAGCGGACTGTTTTGTGTTGTTGTTGGGCTGCGTATTTTACTACTATTTTTTGGAGTTTTGAAGGATTAAGGGTGTGGAGAAACACCATATAGATGTCGGGTGGTGGGCTGGTCGTTCGTCGTAACATTTCTAGGTCGTTTGACACTGCTACGGTGGTCGTTTTGTGTATGAAGAGATTGCGGTGTGTTGGGCTGTTTGGTGATTGTTTTGACTTTCGTGAAGTCATATACATAGGGGAGGTGATGTCCGTTTCATCATAAAATATGTTATGATAGATACATAATAGTTACGACGCTTAAACGATAACGATAGTGTCGTTTCTCTTATTGTAGATTAAGGAGTTGTAACATTTGCATGGCTTGAGGTTGGGCAGTATATATACAAGGTATGTGAGGCTATCCCTTTCCTTATTTTGCACGACTCTGAGTGTACATAATGCAATGAAATTGCTTCCAAAGATACTCTACTCTTAGAAGCTAGCAGTACTTACATTGTTTCCCTTCTTACGGAACAATTTATGTTGAGGTTGCTTCTCTTATTCTTATGTTATCAATGTTTTCGTACTTCCTGATTCTTATAAGATTCTTTATGAAGTGTTAGTCCTAATAACGTGTACGGAGAATATCGACATTACATCACTCCGAAAGGTTCAGAATATGATTCCAATGAGTCCTACATGCATTATATATATATATATATATATTACTCTACCGAGCCGCGCTATAGTTGGCCGGATACGGCACCTATTGTGCAACCACGGATCAGTTGGGTTTTACCGAGCTCCACGTGGCTGGGTACGCTTTACCGAGCCTATTACGGCCGGGTACGATATGATGATGATGTTGCCCACAGAGGCGTATGTTTTAAAAGTTTATGTATATATATGTATGTATCACGCATTTCATGTCAGTAGCCCTCAGAGGTACCTAGATGTTAGAGGTTGTATATACTCTATCCCTGTTTACATTATTGTTCTTACTTATACTTTCCTGCCTTACATACTCAGTACTTTATTCGTACTGACGTCCTTTTTATTTGTGGACGCTGCATGTTGTGCTGCAGGTCCTGATAGACAGGTTGACGTAGCTCCCCCACCATAGTAGGCTTCCCAGTTCAGCGGTTATTGGCAAGATCCCTTCTCCGGACTTGCCGTGGTCTTGTTATGCATTTTTATTATAGATATTATGGGTATGTCGGGGCTTGTTCCGGCAATGTTGCATCAGTTATGCTTCTTTAGAGGCTCATAGACAGGTGTCGACTCATGTATAGTTTGGTATGCCTTGTTGGCTAATTTTTGTTGTATAGTCTTTCATGGTAGTGTTGTAGCTCGTACCTTATATGTAGTTTCTTAGCAGTCTTGTCATCCCATGTGATGTATGTTCATGCCATTATCTTTCATTGTTGATTGTTCATGATCCATATCTACCAGTTACATTGATCTCGTCGGCCCTTAAAAATAATAAAGAAGGTTAGATAAAATGTACGTTGGTGCTCGACAAGTATGGCCCGGGTGCTAGTCATGATCCTCCAGTTTGGATCGTGATACCAATGGAATTCCACACATAAATGTTGATGTGATTCATTTGCTTGGTCCTCACATAAGCATCAATGAAGGTTCTCTACATATACCTGCAGTTTCAATAGCCTTTCCTTTGTAAGTAGTCGTCGTTGTGCTCATAGCACAAGAAGAACATGTGTTTTGGTTGTGCAATCCTGCTTCAGATCATATAAGATATATGCAATCTTGCATCCCCCCTAGTAATGCAATATAGATCTTAGTTATTGAATAAGCACCACCCTTACTCAGAGTGTAAGTACCTAGTACATACCACCTGTACATGTCAGCTTTCAAAGAGTTTAATTTTTTTCCAGTACCAACTACAATCTCATATACCCATTTCACCCATAGAGCTTCCTTGTTACGTAGTAATTCCCTTAATAGTTTCCTAACATAGGAAACATTCCATAATTTACTACCTTTCACATTCAAACCTCCATCCTTTTTAGGAAAACATATTCTTTCCCATGCCATTAGTGCCAGCTTCTTCCTGTCTTCAGTGTTTCCCCAAAGGTAGTGTCTACATATTTTATCCACCTCTTTCACTACTCCCTGAAGCAATATGCTCCAGAAGTTATATATGGAAAACAGAACTGAGTTTACAACCTGTAATCTGCCTGCATATAAAATTTGCTTAGAGTAGCCATTCTTTATCCTCTTGGTTATTCTGTCCACTAATTGTGTGCAGTCCAACTTGCTCCCTTTATTTGATTAAAGGGGAAGTCCAAGATATCTTATTGGGAAAGAACCTTGAGTGAATCTTGTTTTAGTAAGCATATGCTCTTTTGTCAAATCATCCACCCCAGCTATTAAGATGTTTGATTTATCCATATTAGAACTCAATCCCGATGCCTCACTAAAGTGTGTTAGTGATTCAACCACCCTAGTTACTGATGTTAGATTGCCCTTGCAGAAGATCATAAGATCATCTAAAATATCAGATGAGTTAGCTTCAAATGTTTGCACATGGGATGGAACTAAAAATCTGGAAGCTCACTCATAGTTGACAGTACTTTGGAGAGGTATTCCATTACTCATACAAATATTAAAGGAGACATAGGATCCCCTGCCTTAGCCCCCTCCTCCCCTCAAATTACCCATGTCCTTCTCCATTCACTTTGATCAAGAATTTGGTAGATGATACACCTATCATGATGAGTTGAATGAATCTCTATGAGAACCTAAACCCTGTCAGAACTTCCTCAAGAAATCCTCAATCCACCATATCATAAGCCTTCCTGAGATCAATTTTCATAAGACACCTGACAGAAGTCTTTCTATTATAGCGGCTCAATAGATCATGTCATATTAGCATATTATGCATCATGGAACTGCCGTGAACAAGTGCAGAGTGATTGTCAACCACAATATGTATTATGACATGCTTTAGTCTCTTGAATATCATCTTAGAAATATATTTATACAAGACATTACAACAGGAGATAGGTATGTATTAGCTAGCAAACTCAGGCCTATCCACTTTCGCTATCAATGCAATGTTAGTAGTGTTCAGTTGTTTAAGAAGTTTACCTCTCAAAAAGCTTCAGAACTGCTTCACTTATATATGATCCTACAATGTCCCAAGATGATCTATAAAAATCACATCTAAAAGCATCTGGACCAGGGCTCTTATTCTTGTCTATTTGAAATAATGCTTCTTTGACTTCTTTCCCTGTATGAGGTCTAATAAGATTCATTTATTGTTCTGAGGTAAGCACTGGACCTTGTTTCATAAAGATGGCGAAAGCTTTAATTCTCGAGATTGTGGTATTTCCCAGCAGGTTCTCGTAGTAATCTACAAATACTTGGGCTATTTCATCAAGATCGGTTTGTCACTTGCCTTGTTCATTCCTTATCTGAGTAGTATCTAGTTTCATTCTCCTGCGTTTAATCGCTGCATGAAAATACTCTATGTTGTCTTCTCCTAGCCTGAGCCAAGTAGCTTTACTTCTCTATTGTAAGTGGACTTCTGCCATGTATGAAATCCTTCTAAATTGTTAGTACACCTCTCTTTCTTTCTGCTACTTTTCCATGTTCAGTGGATTTTTTTTTGCAGTTTCTCCTGTATCCGCCTTAGTTCCTCCCGTATCTCATCTCTTCATTCACTATATCCTTGAAGTAATTAGAATTTAACTGCTTCAGTCCTCTCTTTAGCAGCTTTAGTCTTCTTAAAACTCTCACATTTTACACCCTTCTATCTGCACCTCCCAACCTGATATGACAGTGTCTTCAAACAAAGGATGTTGGTCCCATACATTTGCAGTACTAAAAGGATTTCTTCTGCCTTGCCTTTATCCCTTCTAATGCTATCTGCATGGGGCAGTGGTCACTTATTTCTTCAGGCAATTACTTCGCCTGGAAGCCAGGAATTATGTCAAGTCATTTATTAATTATGAAATCCCAATCTATCTTGGAAAATATTCTCTACTCAGAATATTTATCATTCCATGTGTATCTGTTCACCCGATTAGGAAGCTCAATCAATCCATAGTTATCCACACAATTCCTAAACTCCTTCACTTCTGCCCATGTGACTTGATTACCTCCTAATCTATCCTCCTATGTTAAGACTACATTGAAGTCTGCTAGGGTCAGTCATGGTTTGGAACTAACACCATGTTGTTGCACAATGCTATCACATACCTCTCTTATTTCCTCTCTAGTATTAAAGGCATATACCATAAATAACAAGAAGATCAATTGTAGTGGAATGTAAGTCACCTCACAATTCACAATTTGGGTAGTAATGATCATAGGAACTACACTGTGATAATCCTACCTCCGGGTCAATCAAATTCTGCCATTATAGTGTGATTCAAGATTGGTAATGTAATGCCAAAATCCAAATAGACTATCAGCTATTTGTTCAATCCTATTCTTCTTTATTTTTATTTCTAACAAAACCTACTATATCAGTTTTAACTTCGTTGCAGAGGAATTTACCTTCCTTTTACTTATTTGGGGCATTCATGCCCCTAAAATTCCAGCACAGTAGGTTAACCATCCCCAATGTGAGGCATGGTTCCATCTCCCCCTTTTCCTTCAGTTGCACCAATAGATGCAATATTAACAAGGCTGACAACTTCAGGCTTATCCCGCAGTTGATAAGTATTGGACTTCACTATTTGCAGGTTCTGTTTAGATGGACTTCTTCCACTTCTTAGAGGAGTAATCCATTCTCAGCCTGCTAAGTTTTGTTTTTGCATCTCTTCCTCTGCTTCTTTCATATAATTGTCTCCCCTGTTGTTGTACTTTGGTGCTTCTTTTGCACCACCTATGTTGTTGGTACTGCCTTATCCTTCTGAGTAGATGGCTTATTATTCTTCCTACACACATCCTCTGCATGCCCATTGGAGTGGCAATAGGTACACACAGTTGATTTCCAGTCATAACTAACTCGTTGCTCAATAAGCTGACCTTTCTCATTTCTGAATAGCATAGTATCAAGGAGCTGAGCATCCAACTCCACCTTTACTAGTATCCTTGCAAATTTTAGTCCTACCTTCTTCTCAGTATTTAGATCCACCATTAAAGGTGTATACGGCTAAAATCGGAGAGCCCGATTTTACGATCATTACAGTGCTCAGAAGACTTGAAGGGTCGAGATTGGCATCGAGGGGGCATATCGAAGGTCCTCGACCTCAAGGTAGTGCAAAATCTAAGACCAGCATGGAAAGGCAGGAAATTCCCAAAAGGCACATGGTTAAAGTTGACAAAGTACGCAAAATAGTACAAGCTCGTAGCGTGGCATTAAATGGTTATACCAGCCATCCCTCTTTTGTAATAATTACACATGTACTATATTGGGATTCCCCCTCATATATAAAAGAGACCCTTGTCACTTTGTAAGACACATGATATTCAATACAAGAACAAGAACATCCTCTGCTCTCTAACAAAAACATTCTCTACAATTGTTTCATTGATTAATTGTCTTTCATTTATTGTGTTTATTAGTTGTTCTTCATTTATTAATTGTTATTAATCACAAATAGGCCATCTTCGAGGACTTCAATACTATTATATCATTCTCGATAGCCCCTTGTCAAGCTCCTGAGCTCAACCTCGAGGCCCATTCCGACCGACCTTGAGATCCCGTCTCTCCGCTGCTTGGTTTGCATAATCTCATTACCCTCTGCTCTTATTTTATTTTCTCACTTCTCACTTAGCATCTACTGCCTAAACAACTGGTATTAAAATAGATCACATATTTTTAGAACCACAAAATCAAATATAATTGTAATTATCATTTTCTAGGTAAACAGTTTGGCACCCACCGTGGGGATAAAAATAATAGTGATTGTTTTAGTGCTGGTTTTCTAAAAACACAAGTTATTCTTTACACTTTTTATTGTCCAAGAATCTTCAATTTTAGGTCAGAAAATGTCTAACTCAGTAAACGCACATGAAAACAACGGTCCTGAGGATCACGGACAGAATGGCACAGTTGCTTCAGGCGCCGGTGTGCCACCGCAAAACCCTGAAGGGGCACCAATACAAATCCCCGTTGATGAAGGCTCACGCAATGCTCCACATGTCGATGTAAGCTCTCATACAGACGAAAGTGTGCGCGAGGAAGACCAACATGGAGCACAGAGAGCCCACAGAGAGCCCCTGCTCAAAGGGAAAGAGAAGTTACCCTTCACGTCATTTTTGAGATGTTGCAAGCACAACAAGTGGCTATTGCTCATCTACAAAGCCATAAAAAAACTCCAAGCACAGCGCCACTGGAAACGACTCCTCTAGGTGAACAGGTACCAGAAAGGTCGAGCAATAATGGGTCAGCAGCCGAACCTGCCATTATGAAGATGCTCGAAGACCTCGCAAAGAGGATTGAATCGGGCAAAAAGAAGATAGAAGCTAACGACAAAAAGTGGAGACTTATAACTCGAGGGTTGATCAGATCCCGGGCGCACCCCCGATTCTGAAGGGTGTAGATTCAAAAAAGTTCGTGCAAAAGCCAATCCCATCAAGTGCAGCCCCGAAGCTCATTCCGAAGAAATTCAGAATGCCCGATCTCCCGAAGTACAACGGGACCTCAGACCCCAATGAGCACATTACTGCCTACACTTGTGCTGTGAAAGGGAACGGCCTAAGAGATGACGAGATTGAATCTGTTCTATTGAAAAATTTTGGAGAAAAACTATCCAAAGGGGCCATGATGTGGTATCATAACCTGCCCCCGAACTCAGTAGACTCATTTGCCATAATGGCGGACTCCTTAGTGAAGGCACATGCTGGTGCCATCAAGGTCGCTACAAGGAAATCTGATGTCTTCAAAATCAAGCATAGAGAGAATGAGATGCTAAGGGAGTTCGTATCCCGCTTCCAACTGGAACGAATGGAATTACCACCGGTCTCCGATGATTGGGCAGTACAAGCCTTCGCTCAGGGCTTGAATGAACGAAGCTCGATAGCTTCAAAACAGCTGAAGCAAAACTTGATCGAGTATCCCATCGTAGTTTGGGCGGATGTACACAACAGGTATCAGTCGAAGATCAGAGTCGAGGATGACCAATTGGAGGCCCCATCGGGCTCGGTGTACCCCATAAGGCTCTTAGCAAAGGAATCAAGGCTCCCAAAAAGAGATCCGAGGCCAAGCAAAGAAAGGTATCAACCGTACATAGAAAATCGGATAAATATCTCGAGGCGTAACATACCTCGAAGTGATCAAATGATGGACTGAGGATACAATCCTCGGGGACTCGTGAATAAAGCAGGGTTTGATAGGCACACTGGGCCGGTAGAGTCACCCCGGCTATTTGAGTACAACTTCAACATCGATGTTTCAGACATCATATCGGCTATAAGTAAAATCAGGGACACCAGGTGGCCAAGACCCGTGCTATCAGATCCTTCGCAGAGGAACCCAACTTCATATGAGAATATCACGATACCCACGGTCATAGGACCGAGGATTGCAGACAACTTCGAGAAGAGGTGGCCCGACTGATTAGCAAAGGGAACCTTCGAGAGTTCCTTGGTGGCCGAGCTAAAAGCCAATTTCGGGAAAGAGAGGCAAACAAGAAAAATAGAATAGAAGAACCACGACACCTCATCCACATGATTATTGGTGGAGTCGACATCCCTCAGGGACCCATTATTAAACAAACGAAAGTATCCATCACCAGGGAAAAGCGAACTCGAAGCTACATACCTAAAGACGCCCTTTCATTCAACGAAGAGGACATCGCGACCTTGTCTCAACCTCATAATGACGCACTGGTAATTTCTTTTCTTTTGAATAAATTTCAAATTAAATGTGTGCTCGTCGATCCAGGTAGCTCGGCCAACATAATTCGGTCGAGGGTGGTAAAAAAACTTGGGTTGCTCGACCAGATCGTGCCTGCCTCCCGTGTCCTCAATGGATTCAACATGGCGAGCGAAACAACAAAAGGAGAAATCATCCTCCCAGTCAGCGTGGCCAGTACAATTCAAAACACCAAGTTTCATGTCATCAAGGGTGACATGAGATACAATGCATTACTCGGAAGGCCGTGGATACACGATGTGGCACCGACACCTTCTACATCGAAGGAGCCAAAAAACAAGGAAACAACCGAGTAGCAATCGCAAACTACATCCTCGGATGAACGAATAAAGGACCGTGTCGCGTCCTCGGAACGAACAACCGAAGCATACCGAGTCTTGAACATCACCACAGCTAAGGTACAATCCTCTTCCTCTTTCCTTCACATTTTACACTAAACTATGTGCAGGTGTTCGATTGAAAAAGAAGCGGAGCACCCTCTAGCTGGAAGGCCTTAGGTTTTAAAGCATGCATTGCACTCTTTTTCCCTCTCGGCAGATTTTATCCCAAATGGGTTTTACCGACGAGGTTTTTAACGAGGCAACACCCATATGCTACCTAAGGAGAACTCACCAAGTATTCAAGGCTTCTCTTCGATCGACCTCAAATCTGAGGGGCATCCCCCCTGGGAGATCACCTCCTCGAAGAAACTAAAATATGCCAAAGAAGGTCTCGACAGGAGAACAATGTATAGGACCAAACAGTCGAATGAACCGTGTCCACATAGAATAATTGAACCCTCGATGGTGAAAAAATGTATACTTGTACCAAGTAATCAGAGGAAAATCTTTTATCATCAAAACACTTCGTGCGTCAAAGAATTTTGTTATTTTCACAAGAAACAGCCCCAGGGCCAGAAATTTCCCAAACACTCGGGGACTGACACCAAAAACTCAAAGCCGTAAGACCTCAGAGCCGGCAACTTCGAGCTCATAAGCCCTCCATGAGGCGCAAATGTAAGCCCTCAATGAGGCAACATCAACAATGTAAACCCTCCACGAGGCAATATCAACACTGTAAACCCTTCATGAGGCAATATCAACAATCTAAGACCTCGATGAGGCAACACCAAAAAGTTTGCTATTTTCACAAAGAACGACTCCAAAGCCAAAAAACTTTCGATGTCTCGGGGACCATCATCATCAGTCACCCCATCAAGTCACCAAAACCTCGAAGCCATAAGACCTCAGGGTCGGAAACTTCAAGCTCATAATCCCTCCATGAGGCACCAATGTAAACCCTCCACGAGGCAACATCAAAACTATAAGACCTCAAGAAAGGCATGAATCACAAGACCTCCACGAGGCAATAACAAATCTGTAAGACCTCAAGCAAGGGACAAAAAAATTTGTAAGACCTTAAAAAGGCATAATTCCGATATCAAAGTCAAGGCTATATATCGAACTTGTAAGACCCCTAAAAAGGCATACCCTCGATATAGATGCCGAGATTATCTCACCCGGGGAATAAAAGGCTACGGCCAAATACAATAACCACCGTCGTAAGGCTCCGGCCAAACTAACGTGACTCGGAGACGTCCGACTGTTTCCATAAAATTACAGGCCTCCAATTACTTCAAAAAACTTCGAAAAGAACCAATTAAAGGTCGTACCAACCTAAAGTGTAAGAGCCCAAGTCGCCAGCTACATTAAAGGTCGTACCGACCTAAAGCGTAAGAGCCCTAGTCGCCAGCTACACTAAAGGTCGTACCGACCTAACGCGTAAGAGCCCAAGTCGCCAGCTACAGGACGTACTGACCCAAAGCGCCTCAGGGCCGATTTAAAAACATAAGGGACGATGAGCTCGAGTTGAAACCCGACTCGGAGACTGAGCCCGAAACAGTTAACTAAAGTGCCTCAGGGCCAAATAGGTAAGAGCCCAAGTTTCCAGCTATACTAAAGGTCGTACCGACCTAACGCATAAGAGCCCAAGTCACCAACTACAGCTCGTACCGATCCAAAACACCTTAGGGACGATTTAAAACCTAAGGGTCGATGAGCACGAGTCGAAACCCGACTCGAAGGCTGAGCCCGAAATGGTTAACTAAAGCTCCTTAGGGCTAAATGCGTAAGATCCCAAGTCACCAGCTACACTAAAGATCTTACCGACGTAACGCGTAAGAGCCCAAGTCGCCAGCTATATTAAAGGGCGTACCGACCCAATGCGTAAGAGCCCATGGGCCAGCCTAAAAAGCCTCAAGGCCAATTTATAACCCCAAAGGTTTCATCTCAAAGTCCAATTCATCGGGATAATTATCGACAAGCAAATCAGAAAAACCAAAGAATCTTTCATATATATATATATATATATATATATATATATATGTGTGTGTGTGTGTGTGTATTACAAATATGCATTTATATATATGTGTATATTGCAAATATGCATTTACAATGCTCCCACGTAAGTCTTTACAAAGAACAAAGAAGGAAAACCTAGTTTGCTCTAGGGACCAGCTCCCTCGGAGCCTTCAAATATCAGCATCGGCTCAAGAGGAAAGGAAAAACCTGGCGTCGATCTCATTTGCCTCGCCCTGCTTTATCTCTTCCGAGAGGCCAAAGCCCCTATCATATATCTCTTCGAGAGTCTCCCTCCGAGACCTAAATCGAGCATACTCATTGCCCTTCATCTCTCTATCAAAAGCTCCTCTCATCTTAGCCCGAGCATCGGCAGCATCTTTCAAATAAACGGCCACTTTCTTATCGGCCTTCGCTCGAACTTCTTCAGCTTCACCCCGGGAAACCACGACCTCGGCCTTCATATTCAAAAGATCTGTCTTGAGCTCGGCAATCCTGCTCGTCTGAATCAAACTACTTTCTCAAGCATTACAAAGTTGTACCTCGAGGGCAGAGAGGCTTTGGCCAAGGCATTCCTTTGGGCCACAACATGAACGCCTATCTGCGCCTTCAACGCATCGCATTCGAAATTCACTTGCCCGACCTTGCCCCAGAGGCATATCAGTGCTTCTATTTTTCTCTACAGCTGAAGCACCGAAACATTAGTTCCCAAAAAGCGGAAAGGAAGCATGTACTCCTCCACGATAAGGGTTACCTGACGCTCGAGATTGACTTCATAGTTTCGACTCCGATGCATCTCCGACCGAAGATGTATCAACTCTTTCGTCTTCTTATTGCAAAGAAGCCTGGGAGATTTTTCCTTTCCCAAAGCTTCCCGCAACCTGGTCTCACAATGAAACAGCTCAAACTTGAGCTTGTCAAAAACCTACAGGAAAGAAGCTTCAATTCAAAAAATGAAGATTCATAGCTGAAAAGCCAACAAAGCCAATCAAAACTCACCTCAGAACAGAGCCGTTGAGCTGCCTCAAAAGTTGAGCGTGCGTCTACTGGCCTGGCCCCATCAGCTCCAGTTGAACTGCTCTCAATAGGGGCATGACCACTCGAGACCCCACTTGGTTCAGGCGGCCCCTGGCCCCGAACGACCCTCGAAGTACCTTCGAGGGCAGAAGCAGACGATGGTGGAGGACTCTTGCTCCTTCCCTATCGAGGAACCTCTCCCTCAAAACTAGAGGTCTCAGGCCTAGCAAAATCGGCAACCTCGAGAGGCCCCCTGGCTCGAGCCGTAGACAAAGAACCATCCTCCCAAGGAGAGCTAATATCCATGGAATAACCAACGCATATGAAGTCCTCCTCAGCGACAACATCTCCTTTGTGTCTTCGGGAAGGCCCCGCCTCATTGAGAATGTCCTCATCCGTAGAGGATCTTTTTCTCTTATTATCCTCTCTCGGTTCCGAAGTCGACGGGCCTTCCGTCTCCTCGAAAGGACACGGTCTCACCTCAGAGAATCCACCAACACCTGCGATGGCAGAGTTATTACACATAAAAGAAAACATTATTCAAAAGGCAACCACATGGCCCATACCGTGGTGCTTTGCTTCCCATTTGCCCTTCGATAGATCTCGCCACTTGCGTTCGTCATATGTTGAGGAAGCCGCCAACCTCCAAGTCCAGTCCGTAATATCGGGGACCTCCTCCGACATCCACGGGATCGCTGAGAAAGGGAAAGATAAACACTCTTATAAATCAATAAGAATAAAGGACACTAAGGTACGACATGGCACTTACGTTTGAAGTTCCATTTTTCGGGAAATGGAAGGAATCCGCAGGAATGATGTCGACGGTCCTCACTCGAAAAATTGACTCATCCATCCTCCATTCAGGTCCTCATCATCACTGGCGATGAAAGGCTTGGTGGACCGGCGTTGTAATGAAATCAATCCTCGACAATGTTGAGGCTGATACAATCTAATAAGGTGGTTGAGGGTAAACTCGAGCTCAACCTTTTCGGTAAAGTACCTCATCATTAGCACCATCCACCAAAAGGATCTGAGCCAGCATGACTTGGTACCTTTTGCATAATTCGAGCACCAGGCGGTCAAGGGGGCCCAATGTGAAGGGGTACGTATACACGCTCAAGAATCCCTCCACATAGGTCATAATGTTCTCTTCTCGATAAGGTATCTGCACCATCACATTTTCTCCCCATCCGCAGTCTCTCTTCACAACCTGGAATGGTTTTCTTCTATCGATCGGATGAACCTCGATGCATGCTCTCGATGGCCCGGGGCATCAAAGGGTTTCTCTAGTGAAAAATCTTTCTTCAAAGAAAAGAAGCTCGAGGTTAACTCGTCGTACGCCGGCGGTGTACCACCGGCCGGGCAAGATGTAGAGGTAAGGTTTTCCTCTTCTTGGTGAACGGATTCGGGCACGGCATCCATAACTACTCAAGCAAAGGTGAAGAGGAAGAAATGAAAATAGTTTCGTGAGAAGAGAAAAGGAAGAGAATGTTGAAAGAAAAGCTAGTTTTGCAAAGTTGCAAGACTTAAAATGAAGAGGAAGCAAGTATATATATATATAGCAAGTGGTGGCTATTCAACTACTTTGAAAGCCATTTAATTCTAACAAAGTTGTCATAACTTTTGGGGAAGTGTACCGTTGGGGCCACCTCGGTCATGTCACATAAATGACGCTATCACACAGCGTTCGAGGGATCGAAGCCCCCATGCCGACCTAGCGTCAAGAAGGTGGCCGATCTCGAGGGGATCTACTATTGCAAATACGGGTTCCGAAGGGCTAAAATCGAAGCTTGAAAGTCAACTTTTGCATAAGCATTGCAGGGCATAGTTTGGGAGATATGTAACATAGAGATATTTTATTTCAAAAATGCATTTACAAGGGTATTTCTACAAAAATTCCCCCCGAGAGTTCCATATACAGAAAAGGAAAAAAGCAAAACACTAGGTGAATCTACTCTTCGTCTTCGCTGCTGTCCGATCCGCTTTCAGAACCCTCATCTGACGTATTCGGCACTGCCGATTCTTCCTCCAGGGCCCTGGCTTCATCGATCTCGACAGAGAGATCGACACCCTTAGTGATCACCTCCTCGAAGGCTTGTCTCCTGGCTTGTATACGGGCATAGGCAACTGCCCGAGCCAGTTTTAGCTCGGCCTTCTCGGATATCTCCCTGGCCCGGTCATTCACAGCAGCAGCATCCCTTTTATATGAGGAGACAAACTTATCGGCCTCAGACTTGGCCGCAGACAATGCAACAGCCTCCTCTTGAGCACCTCGAAGAAGGCCTTGGATCGAGGATAGCTTCCCCCAAAGTGCGTCCCTCTCCAAAGCCACGGCATCTTTCAGCCTAGCCAGCAAGGATTTGGGTGTCCTTGGCCGCAACATCCTCTCGGAGCCGCTCCACCAGGGCATCCTTCTTCCTAATCTGAAAAGCATAGAAAATAAGTCGATCAGCACCAAGCACTGCAATTAAAAATAAATTATGAATACCAGAATACCTGCTCGATGAAGTTGGCCCTCTCTCGGAGCGCTCTCTCCGAGCCTGCCCGGAGGTTGATCAATTCCTCCTCTTTTCGGGCACATAGATCCTCCAGCTCGACAGATTACGACATAAGCTTCTCAAGCTCCCCTCCATGGTGAGTCAACTCATCTTGCATCTTGGAAAAGGTTTGGTCATACAGCTTCTTGACCTGCAGCACAGAGGAAGAAAATCAGAAAGCAAGAATAGAAAATCGAAGAACAACATTTTATTTCGAGAATGTCACCTGCTTTTGGAGCCTTTCGGCCTCCTCGAGGGCAACAGGGGCATCAACATCGGTCTCCTTCTCTACACCTTCAAAATAGTCTCTAAATTCATCAACCTCTCCACGAGAGGTCTCCAAACCGGGAACATTCCTGACTTGGGCATCTCGTATCTCTCATGGAGAGAACAACGGGCCCGAGTGAAATCCACCGGCGACATCAGCCTCCATCGAGGATTCTTCCCGACCCCGAAAAGCTCCAGTACCAATCCCTCCGAGCTCATCAACAAGGACTGTGCCATGTCCGACGAGCGTCTCGGGGACTACACCCGAACCCTCCTCGAAGGTCTCCTCAACACAGGGCGGGTCCGCATCAGCCGCCTCCAACTCAGCAGACGACCACCCAACAACTCTCAAAGCATCAGCGCTTTATTTTGCCCTTTGTACCAAAGGGCAGGTATTATCACTCTCTTCCTCGGCTCGTAGGCTCTCAGCGGCCGTTGAGGATAAGACCGTGGCATCGGTCTTGGGCTTCCGAGCCTTTTCCCTTTTGGATTTTGGAGACACCGCCAAGTCCTCCTTCTTCCTTTTCTTGTCATTGGCATTCTTCGGAACCTCTTCCTCACCAGGAGGGGATGATCTCATCAACACGCCTTCCCCTAAGCCTGCAGAAGTGTGATGTATCAAACTCACCACCATCGAAAGTACTTACAGAGATGAGAAAACAATAACAACAAGAGCATACCGTGGTTCTTAGCCTGCCACCGAGTTTTAGCCAACTCACGCCATATACGTTTCTTGTATGGGAAAGCAGAGTCCAAAAGTTTGATCCACCCCGGAAGGTCCTGGACCGCGTCGGGAAACCAAACGGTGGCTACACAATTAGAAGAAAATCAGTCAAGAGAAAAAGAGATGGCAAAACATACTCAATTTAGGGGTACTTATGTTTCATATTCCATTCCTCCGGGAATGTCATTCTATCAGCAGGGATGATGTCCGAAGTTCTGATTCTAACAAATTGTCTCATCCATGCCCGGTCTTTATCCTCGTCGATGTAGGCGAGGAATGCCTTGGCAGATCGACAGTGCAGTTTAATTAGGCCCCCATGGAAGAGACGGGGGTTGTATAATCCGATCAAATGGTCGAGGGTGAAAGTCATTCCCTCGACCATGTTGGTAATATGTCAAATCATATATACAATCCTCCAAAAAGAAGGATAGATCTGACCAAGTGTCACTCGGTATTGATGACAAAAATCGAGAATCACTAGGTCAATCGGTGGAGAGGAAGAATCTACGGGGCTTAAGGTAAAAGGGTATGTATATAAGCTGAGAAAGCCAGCCTTATGCGTGACTATGCTTTCATCAGCTGTAGGGATTTCTACTCGGCCCGCCTCCCCCCAGCGGCAGTCGAGTTTTACCCTCTCCATATCGGATACCACACTTATATATCGAGACATGGGATCGCATCGGCCCGTTGTAGAAGGGGGTTTTTCAATCGTGAAATCGGAGATGGTGTCGAAAGGAACAGGGATGCATTGCTCGATGGTAGGAGGAGTTCTTGACTTGCCCTTAGACGGGCGAGATGAAGAAGCGGCTCCCTCCTGTTAAGGTACCGTTTTGGAAGTTTTGGCCTTGGTTATAACTGAGTTTTGAAGAGAAGACGAAGAAGCAAACACAGATAGAAGATAAGAGTGGGAAACACTTGGTAAAAGTTTGAAGGTTTGAAGAAGATGTAAAATTATGAAAGGTCAAGTGATTTAAGTATTTATAGAGGGTCTTTGGGCATGCATTGAAGCGTAAAGGTCGAACCAATAACGGTCGTGGGCTTCTCGAGAATTGTGTTGACGACGACCTCTGCGCAGCTTTTTATATCACATCATTTAATGCTCTGAAGAGACTGACGCCAAAATAGGGATGTCGAAGAGGCAAGAAGTCAAGACCGTTTCTTATCACTTCATTCTAAGAAACGCGGGGACTATCTGTATACGACTAAAATTGGAGAGCCCGATTTTACGATCATTACGGCGCTCAGAAGGCTCGAAGGGTCAAGTTTTGGCATCGAGAGGGCATATCGAAGGTCCTCGACCTCCGGGCAGTGAAAAATCGAAGACCAATGTGGAAAGGCGGGAAATTCCCAAAAGGCACGTGGTTAAAGCTGACAAAGTACACAAAATAGTACAAGTCCATACCGTGACATTAAATGGTTGTACCAGTCATCCCTCTTTTGTAATAATTACACATGTACTATGTTGGGATTCCCCCTCATATATAAAGGGGACCCTTGTCACTTTGTAAGACACATGATATTCAATACAAGAACAAGAACATCATCTGCTCTCTAACAAAAATATTCTCTACAATTATTTCATTGATTAATTGTCTTTCATTTATTGTGTTCATTAGTTGTTCTTCATTTATTACTCGTTATTAATCACAAATAGGCCATCTTCGAGGCCTCCAATACTGTTATATCATTCTCGACAGCCCCTTGTCAAGCTCTTAAGCTCGACCTCGAGGCCCATTCCGACCGACCTCGAGACCCCGTCTCTCCGCTGCTCGGTTTGCATAATCTCGTTACCCTTTGCTCTTATTTCGTTTTCTCACTTCTCATTTAGCATCTACTGCCTAAACAACTAGTATTAAAATAAATCACGTATTTTTAGAACCACAAAATCAAATATAATTGTAATTACCATTTTCTAGGCAAACAAAAGGTTTTCCAACCAAGCTACCTATCTTGTCCCTTAGGACTCCAATAATTAAAATCAAGATTGTACTTGGATTTTTCTTTTTGACATGTACAAATTAAAGAGTTTAAGTTCTGCACTGACAATGTATAGACTTTGTATACCAACTTGATAATATTAATTTACAATAATAAGTAACTCTTGATGTGATAATATGAAAGAGTAAATCAATTAAATTACACATGTAAATTTATAAATTCTTTAGACTATATAACTTATCTCCTAAGTCAAATACTAGCTGCTCAAGAAAATTGGATGATCGGTCTACATTTAATGCTCAAGACACAAAATTTTGATTTTTCTTTAGAAAATAAAAAGGAATTAAACAACAAAAATAACCAGGAAATATATACTGTACTTTATCATTACAGGCACCGCCGACATGCAACATTTCCTAGGTAGGAGTATAAGGTTTCCTCGTCCTAGTTTTACTGGCAGGAACCGTTGGAAAACCGGTATGAACAGCGGAAGCAAATAATCAGGATCATCTGTATGTAATATAGATAATATATAATCACAGATTATAATCGAACATAAAATCGATACTTATCTCTTGAAGCGTGATCGCGATAGCGATAGGAACCTCTAAGCAAGAGCAAAGTCGTCCACGAGATCATCCTCCAGTTCCACGGTCTTCTGCTGTGTGACCCGAATAATGCCCGGAACTAACAAAACTCGTGTGGGCGAGTTTCTCCTAAGAAAACTGTATAATAAAACCTTGCCCTCCTTATGAAATAAGACCCCCTTTATATAGGCACAGGTTTTATGGTTTAAAACTTTTTCCTAAACATGTCGGGTCTTCCTTTTCCACCAAGAAATAGAATTCCATTTGATTCCTAATTATTCGGGCACAGCAGGGACCGCAGAGTTTAATTAACGAGGCTTATTATGGACTTAATTCGAAATATCCGAATAATACTACCATAATAAATTACGAATAATTCCACTAAAAATTCGTAACTGCACTCCTCAATTCAATTTCGAAATTCTTCCATTAAATCTTATTTAACTCCCCATGTTAAGCTTCAGATACTAATCAAGTAAATTAAATTACTGACAATTTAATTCATTGATTATTTCCTTTAGACTTTCGCTTAACTTATTTCATGTGACGGATACAAAATCCACCTGCAGGGTTTACACATGAAAACTTATAAGCTTTCATAAAGGTGTATCATCAATCTCTAGACCGAGACATGGATTTCATCAACTAATTATATTACTTCGCCAATGTACATTATTATTATCCAATTTACCAGGCATATTCGATCCACGAAAGAATCTCGCCTTTTAATAAATCAAAATAATAATAATATACACAGCTAATAATAATATATCAAGATTAAGAGTATAAGTACATTTAATGGCTAGAGAGTTTATTTTATTAAGTCAGTATAAAATATTTATCCTACTTGGTCCGTTCAATACATACAAAATGTACTAGCACAAGAAGTTGGAATTAAACCATTTCCATAATCAAGATAAATTATATATAATTTTGTGCTACAATCATTCATGATGGTTTGTCCAATTCCATCATTAGATTGTGAACATGATTTTTATACTTATAAGAACCGATGATTTAATCTTCCGTGTATGAGCTAAACTCTATATACTAAATCATCTACTATATAAGCAAAGGACACAGACTAATATATGATCTATTTAAAACTTTATCAAAATTGAATAAATAATTATTCCATAATAAATAGTATATTCAAACCAAAATCCATGATTAATAGTATATATCTCAACATGAACCACTATATTACTATCAAATTATACATGCTATACGCAATTATATGTGAAAGTGAAACCACAGATAGAAATTTGCTAGCTATTTGTTTCATTATTAACCTAATGTATGATTGCAGATACTATATAGTGGAGAGTTGTCATGCATGTTTTATGTATCACAGATCAATTGGTCCTCATCTTTAATTATACTAGGGCCGGGGTCTTTGTCTTTGAAAATGCCATGAAATATTTGGCATTTATATCAGTGCATGTATCCTTTTTTTATTGGTATGTTATGTACATTTATTTTTGTAAAATGTATCCAGTTCAAAATATCTCCACTTTGGAGCGTTAACAATTCAAAAGTTGGACCAACTGAAATTAAATTCACATCAAATGCTCGTCAACTTGTTGGCAATTTGGCAACACCATGAGTAAATGAAATTCCAATTCATAGTGTAGTTTATTACAAACAGGATTCCGTTCCAACAATGTAAATTCTTGGCTCTCGAAAAACTGCAATATGTTCTTTATAATACCCCAATAAAGTTGCAATATTATACCGTAATTAAGTAATCTAATTAAAGAAGGCTGAGTTTCAAACGCTAGAAATTATATTATTCTATTAAACAACCTCTTGTAAAAATACAGGGTAAGGCTGCGTACGATAGACCCTTGTGGTCCGGTTCTTCCCCGAATCCCGCGCATAGCAAGAGCTTAATGCACGGGCTGCCTTTTGTTTTTATAGCTTTTGTCCAAATGTGAAAAACCATGTTTGAGAGACCAGACATGGATGTAATTTAGTTTGAGAAACACCCCAGGAATTAGGAAATCACATTTAAATTTAAAAAAATGGATAGATAATTTGCAAATATATACCAAATGGGGCATATCCATACAAAAAAATGTTCAAGGTAAGTACAAGGAAGCACAAAGTTTTGATTTTAGTTATCTCCAAGGAAAAACAACTGTCAGTGGCCATAACTGATCATGCCCATTATACCTTACACGTAGTGTTTTTCCTACAACAGACGTATTGGTTATACAACTTCGGATCTGAAACCACAGGAAGAAAATCCACAAGAAAATGAGAAAATTACTTGTAGTACATCCACTATCTAATACCATTATATAATTCCTTGCCCGAACTAACTTAACCTGGTATTGCTTTGCTCTAAAATACACTTTACCTGAGCAAAACCAATCTGTATTAATATAAATCCAATATCCAGATCAGACTCTTAACTAAAAACAAAACTTAAAGCTTCTTATTTCCTTTTTCTATGGGGAAAGGTACACCTTTCTTTCAAAATTATATTTTTATAATAAAAAAATATATGTGTCCCATGGTGTAGAAAAGGACCCTAAAATGGACTGGATATATATTGGATAAACTAAACTAGTCGGGTGGCTAAAGTGCCAATTAACTTTAAGACTACTACCAATATTTACATTTTAGAGGCATTTTAATTTTGTCCTATATTTTCATGTTCCTCTCACTTTGTAATATTGGAACCCGGGGTTCACGTGGTTCCATTGTCTTTTACCCCTTACACAAATTACAAGAAAATAATCTCATTTGTCACCCATAATTAGCAGTATCTACCATTAAATAATGTCCATTTTTTTATTTCTATAGACCCCGCCCCTACGTTCAAGGTTGAACCTTGTCTGTTCTTGTTCGAGAACAGTGGCTAGTAAAATACAATTTAAGTTTACTGCACTAACAATTACTCATCTTTTTATACTTCTAACATCTAACAAATATAATTTGATAATAAAAAAAACTATGAAGTAGATAACTTATTACTACTTGCTATTATAAATCCTTTTATCGTGCCAGTATTAAACTGGAAACAAACCACCGTGGTAATTCTAATTTGGGGTTGTTAGAGTAAGTCCGTAAAGGTGGAATATCGATGTCTCACCTACTATATCTACCTTGTGTTACACAAATTAATACCAACATTGAACACTAGTACTCTATTTCTCTATGGATCCGTGAATTACTATGTTCAGTAATGGTGAAGATTTTTTTCTTTTTCTCTTTTTATCTTTCTAATTTAGTTATTGGAAGTTGGAAGTTGAATACGGCAAGTTCTCTTCATGAACTCTACAGCATTTATTAATTTGACGATTTAGACTGGTCCGTTGCTTGAGCAATGAATTTCATTACCAACCTCTGTAAAGATAACACATACAATTAAAATGTATAGTTTGTGCCCTTATTTTTTCTAGAAAAAAACGTGTTATATTTTTTGCTAAATATTTTAAGGGAATGTGGTAAGGAGGAAAGACCAAAGATGCTATTTGTGAGATGTAAACTTTCCACTGCAATTACATAAGAGAGAAAAGTTAAGGAATTTGAAACTTCCACCAACAGTCTAAATAGGAGTGAATTTCATGGTGGTCACTCAACTTTGTATTCGTTACCTTTTTATTTTTGTTACGTAAAAGTCATTCAATTTTATGTTCATTATCCAAAAAAAAAATTTTTTTTCTTTTGTTACACAAATATCATTTGTCTATGCTCTAGTTATCACATTAATCACTGTGACCAGATGTTACAAACTTTTCACCTGAAAAGTTTATTATGCCCTTGATATTATAAATTCTTCTACATTATATGCTACATAATATACTTTTACTCAGGTATTTTACTTATAATTAAAATAATTTGATATTATTTTCTTTATTTATTTTATAATATATTCGTATATTTAATTTTTTCTTAACGGTAATTTTCAAAATATATAAGTAACATTATTAAATTTGTCAATAAATATTACCGTGAACAAATCTCAAGTCCACGTTCTTAATCATGCTTAATGAAATGTTTTTAATGATTACCCAAGGCATACACATTAATCTAATAAATAAAAGACCTATATTTAACACAATGACACATCAGATTAATACTTTCAAATAAATAAAAATAATAGGTAAATCTTTAAAAATATTACTATTAAATACAAATATCTTTGAAACTTTTTTCAAAATTTGTATTAACTATACAAAAAAACTATCATTTGTTAAACAAATTTATTTGTTATTATTTCAAATAAATGTTAAAAATATTTTTTTATGGTTTTTAGATTTAAAATATGTTCATGTATAAATATGATTAAACAAATTGAGTGTTGTAAAAAAATTAATGCATATATTATAAGAATAATAAATAAAATAATTTAAAGTTATTTTAATTACAAGTAAAACACCTAGTTAAAAATATATTATATAGTATATAATATTGAATGCATTACATAAATGAGAGGATATATAATGTCAAGGTTATAATAGACTTTTCGAGTAAAAGTATTATAAAATCTGGTCAAGGTGACTTTTGTGATAAACATAGCAAAGTAAAATAATTTTTGTGTATCAAAAGAAAGAAAAATGACTTTTAGGTAATGAACACAAAGTTGAATGACTTTTACGTAACAAAAAAATAAAAAATACTTTTTGCATAATGAACATAAAATTGAATGACCATCCAAAAAATTTACTCGTCTAAATAGCTTATGATATTAACACAAATCGTCGGTACTACTAGTTAATAATTTGTAAAATAGAGAATTTCCAAGCTGAAGCCAAAAGCATAGGCGACTAGTTGAAAGTTAAACATGAATTTTGGCTACATAACACCTTGAGAACCAAAATTATAATCTTTTACCATAACTAAGGAACCAAATACGTAAGTTTGCTAAAGAAATACGTAGTTGGATGTCCGAAAGGCACTAGGCTCAGACGTCACGATATGGATTCGTTAATACTGCAGTCTAGAATTTTCATACTCTTATGCTTTCTTGATTTCATTTTATACGGTATTCTTTATTAGTATGTGACAAATGGAAATAAACTTTTCTATATTTAAAAATCCTTTTAACTCTAAATTTCCATTCTTCTCTTAATAATACCAGTATATTATAGATGGAGTATTAACTATGTAAATACCAAAAAAGAAAAGTAATGGAATTCTGCTTTTCCTGGCTTTCTTCTGCAATGAGAAAAAGGTAAAGTGGAAAGTGGAAAGAGATTAGTAGAGTATGAGGATTCCTCGCTGCTAAAGAGTAAATAAAGATTAAAAAAAAGTGGATAAAAGCCGGAAGACACGTGATCAAAGGAGAATACGCAATACTACCATTTTGTGCTCTCTTCTCTTGTTATGTTAAAGAATCTTATTTATGTGAATGTCATCAATTGATCCATCTTTGTGACAATTTCACATTTACCACACTCAATAAAAAAATACAAACTCTTTCAGAAAAACAAATACATTTACTTAATTAATTGTTATCTAGACACGCTGAAATATGTAAATAAGAATAAATTTTAGAAAAATAAAATTAATTCGTTCGTAAATAAACACTTATTTTGAACCAAAATAAAAAGTTAAAATGATTACTACTTATGAGTTGTTCTGCTAGGCTGGATGTTTCTATTCTTTTTATTTGAAACCAATCATTCATAAGAAGCAAACAAGAACCCTATTCCCCCCACCACCAGTTAGCCCCACTTCACTACTCTCACACTCTTAGCTTGCCTTTTCATGTTTTCACACTCCATATAAACTGTACACTCTGTTACCTCTCTTTTTCCTATATATATTAACTGCACTTTCTCATTTCTTGTTCATCCATTCCCTTTCTTGCACTAGGGAATGAGTGAAAAAACACACAAACTCAAAATGTCTACATACCCAGTAATACTACTTGTTGTTGCACTTCTGTCCCTATGCCACATGTCAGTGGCAATGGAGAAGAAGAAAACATACATCATTCACATGGCTAAATCCCAAATGCCAGCAACTTTTAACGACGACCATGCTCACTGGTATGACTCGTCCCTAAGATCAGTCTCTCACTCAGCTGAGATGCTCTATGTTTACAACAACGTTGTCCATGGTTTCTCAGCAAGGCTTACACCTCAAGAAGCTGAATCCTTAGAAACCCAACCTGGGATTCTCTCTGTTTTGCCCGAGTTAAAATACCAACTCCACACTACTCGTACACCTACTTTTCTGGGCCTTGACAAAAGCGCTGATTTCTTCCCTGAGTCAGATGCTATGAGTGACGTCATTATCGGAGTACTGGACACTGGAGTTTGGCCGGAAAGCAAGAGCTTTGACGATACTGGGCTTGGGCCTGTTCCCGCTTCGTGGAAAGGTCAGTGTGAGTCCGGCACCAATTTCAGTTCATCGAATTGTAACAGAAAGCTTATTGGAGCGAGGTATTTTTCTAGAGGTTATGAGACTACACTTGGTCCAATTGATGAGTCCAGAGAGTCAAAATCAGCAAGGGACGATGACGGACATGGAACACATACTTCTACGACAGCAGGTGGTTCAGTTGTTCAGGGCACTAGCCTTTTTGGCTATGCTCCTGGAACTGCTCGTGGAATGGCTACTCGTGCAAGAGTTGCAGTGTACAAAGTTTGCTGGGTTGGTGGATGTTTTAGTTCCGATATATTAGCAGCTATGGACAAAGCTATAGATGATAACGTGAATGTACTTTCGTTATCACTTGGTGGAGGCATATCGGATTATTACAGAGACAGCGTTGCAATTGGAGCGTTTGCTGCTATGGAGAAGGGTATTTTGGTCTCTTGCTCAGCTGGAAATGCTGGACCTAGCCCGTACAGTTTGTCCAACGTAGCACCTTGGATCACCACCGTCGGGGCCGGAACTTTGGACCGTGATTTTCCGGCATATGTAAGCCTTGGTAATGGTAAAAATTTCTCAGGCGTTTCACTTTACAAGGGTAATTCATTGCCTAACAAAATGCTTCCTTTTGTGTATGCTGGTAATGCTAGCAACGTGACTAATGGAAATCTCTGTATGACGGGTACTTTAATTCCTGAGAAAGTTAAAGGCAAAATTGTGTTGTGTGACAGAGGGATTAATGCTAGAGTCCAAAAGGGATCTGTGGTAAAAGCAGCTGGTGGGGCGGGTATGGTTTTGACTAACACCGCCGCGAATGGAGAGGAGCTAGTGGCTGACGCCCACTTACTCCCGGCGACGGCGGTGGGTCAAAAGACAGGGGATGCAATCAGGGATTATTTAACCTCGGATTCTAATCCAATGGCCACTGTTTTTTTTGAAGGAACAAAGGTGGGAATTGAACCGTCACCAGTTGTTGCAGCGTTTAGTTCAAGAGGCCCAAATTCGATCACCCCAGAAATACTTAAACCTGATATCATCGCGCCTGGGGTTAACATTCTAGCCGGTTGGACGGGAGCTGTCGGGCCAACCGGGTTAGAAGAAGACGATAGACGGGTAGGATACAACATCATATCGGGTACATCCATGTCGTGTCCGCACGTGAGTGGCTTAGCGGCTTTGCTGAAGGGGGCCCACCCAGAATGGAGCCCCGCCGCCATTCGTTCGGCACTCATGACCACCGCTTACACCGCTTACAAGAACGGCAGAGCAATACAAGACGTCTCCACCGGAAAACCATCGACGCCGTTTGATCACGGAGCCGGACACGTGGATCCCGTTTCAGCGTTGAACCCAGGACTGGTCTACGACATAACCGCCGGCGATTATCTCGATTTCCTGTGTGCATTGAATTATACTCCATCACAAATCAGCAGCTTAGCAAGAAGAAACATCACGTGCAATGAGAGTAAAAAATACAGCGTCACAGATTTGAATTACCCTTCATTTGCTGTATCATTTCCAGCAGAATCTGCAGCTCGAACCGGGAGTGCCGGTTCAAGCTCAATCAAGTACAGCCGAACGCTGACTAATGTTGGACCGGCTGGAACATACAAAGTTACAGTTACATCACCAAGTAGTTCAGTGAAGATTATGGTTGAGCCTGAGACACTGAGTTTCAGTCAGATGAATGAGAAGAAATCGTATACAGTGACATTTACAGCTCCATCAATGTCTTCCTCAACTACGAATGTATTTGGCAGAATTGAGTGGTCAGATGAGAAGCATGTGGTGGGGAGTCCAGTGGCAATTTCTTGGACATGAATTAATGGTATGACATAGCCTATAGCTATAGCTGCTGTTTATTTTATTGTAAGTTGTTGTTTTTCTGATTTTAAGTTTCATAGTGGAAGCTGGGTTTCAAATGTATCTATGGATAAACCTGAAGAAGTATGTCTTTTACAATTTCTTGCTCACTGTACAGTGTTTGTTTCATACCAAGTATAGTAAGCAATTCTAATTGTTGAAGAATTAATGGGGATTTTATTTCAGTTGTACTGAACTATACGCTATTGTGTTAGCTAAACTTGCTCTAGCATATGTGTCCTCGTGTTCGCGCTGATCCAAACAATTAATTGTAATTTTTCCCTCCTGTTTTAAATTTGAGGTGATAGGTAACCATATTGCATTTGATTCATCCATACCTATAATATGAATGAATACTGGAAAAATAATGCTACAAATAGTTCCACGCATTAGTGCTTACGAGAGAGGAATGATTGAACTGTCGAAATAATGGTATCATTGGGTTAGGTCTCTGAGCACTCGTCAGTGCTTAATAGACGATGAGATAATGACATTCATTGGTGGCTATGGATTAATGATGTTTATCAACTTTGTATGTACTTTCTGCTATCATGTCATGAATCAGGAAAATGGGTACACATTGGGTAAGCAATCATTAATTTTAGTAATTGGTGTTCCCGTTTTGTAGGACGATGATTGAGATATGACATCTCTATTATTGTTGTATGTAGGAGTGGCAAAACTGGCTGGCAGATCGGATATGTTTCGGGTAAAAAACAGGTAATGAAAAAACGGATAAATTATTCGACATAATCCATATTTAATACGGATAAAAAACGGGTTATCCACTCATATTATCCATGTCTTCTTGCATATGATCACTTTTGGGAGAATTCTTAGTCTCCCTAACTTGAGGAATCCTCAATTTAAGGCTTTACAAATATAAAAGTTAGACTCATTGGTTATCCATTAGTTACCTATTGGTTATCCATTTTTTATGGTCTTTATTCATATTTGACCCATTTTTAAAAAGTTCATCATCCAACCCATTTCTTAGTAAATAATATGGATGGTTAACTATTTTCTTTTAAATATTTCACCGCCCCTAGTTGTATGGTAGATATTAGCTATTTGCAAATTAGTGACATTCTTTTCGAAATAGATTAAATTGAAAGTGCAATTATGACGAAAATAAATCCCCAACTCAAGTCTCAACAAGCCGTTCTGGCAAGAACACAACACCATAGATCAAATTATTATTGAAGGTATGTCAGGATACCTATAAATCTATTTGGAAGCTCACTCAGGCAACGAGCGACTGAACGGACAGGTCGTTTTGGAAGCAGATAAAAGTACATATAACCATTCCGGTTCTAAAATATAAATAAAGATTTCAAGTACAACTGTCAAATATTAGATTTTTCTGTACGTATTTACTCATTACTTCACTCATTTTTTAAAATGAAATTTATATATTCAAATAATTCATAATAACTTCTTAAATCCATACTTTATAGTTAAAGATAATTGAAAACATTTAAAAGAGAAACAAAAAATCTGTAAATATAAAATTGTAAGGAGGGAGTATGATCCTTTAAACCATATATTCAAAGTGTTATAAAATAACGACTGTAAAATAAATAAACTAAAGACGAGGATGTAGAGAAACTGATATATTATTGAACTTTCAAACTGATGTACATAATGAACTGAAATCTCCTCTATTTATAGAAGAAAGGAAGCTGCTTGTAAGCTGCTACTGTACCAGATGTATATAATCTTCTTCCGGGGGTAATGTTTATCCATAACGGAGTACCAAAATGATAAGCTTCTTCAGGAGGCTTATTTCCAATAGAATACTAAATAGATAAACATATTTGCGGCAGTGTCCCATATGGATAAGCTTTTTCAGGAAGCTTATTTACAACAGAGTGCTAAATGAACATCCATTATATAATATATATTTATAACACTCCCCCTTGGATGTTCATTAAAAGATAATGTGCCTCATTAAAACCTTACTAGGAAAAACCCCGTGGGAAAAAAATCCTAGTGAAGGAAAAAGAGTACACACATTTAGTAATACGCATTGCTAGGTTCCTCATTAAAAACCTTATAAGGAAAACTCTGTGGGAAAAAATTTTAGTAAGGAAAAAAGAGTGCATCGCGTATTTTACTCCCCCTGATGAAAACCTTGTTTCAAATTTTTGAGTCTCCGCATTCCAATCTTGTATACCATCTTCTCAAAAGTTGAAGTTGGCAAAGATTTAGTGCATAAATCTGCCGGATTGTCACTTGAACGGATTTTTTGCACATCAATGTCACCATTTTTCTGAAGATCGTGTGTGTAGAATAATTTTGGTGAAATGTGCTTCGTTCTATCACCTGTTATAAACCTCCTTTCAATTAGGCTATGCATGCAGCATTGTCTTTGTATAAAATTGTACGTCTTTTCTCACATTCCAAACCACATTTTTCTCGAATAACATAAATTATTGATCTCAACCATACGCATTCCCTACTTGCTTCATGAATAGCTATTATCTCAGCATGATTTGAAGAAGTAGCAACAATAGATTGCTTTGTGGAGCGCCATGATATGAAAGTACCTAGTTTGAGATCGAGCTTTATGGGGATCAGATAAATGTGTTAGCATAAAACAAACTCATATCAAGAGTTCCCTTTAAATATTGTAATATATGCTTAATCCCGTTCCAATGTCTCCGTGTAGGAGAAGAACTATATCTTGCTAGTAAATTAACAGAAAATGCTATGTCAGGCCTTGTAGCATTAGCAAGATACATTAATGCACCAATTGCACTGAGATATGGTACTTCGGGACCAAGGAGTTCCTCATTCTCTTCTGGAGGGCGGAACAAATCCTTATTCACTTCAAGTGATCGAACAACCATTGGTGTACTCAATGGGTGCGCTTTGTCCATGTAAAAGCGTTTTAAGACCCTTTCTGTATAGGCAGATTGATGGATAAAGATCTCGTCTGCTAAATGTTCAATTTGCGGACCAAGACATAGTTTTGTCGTTCCAAGATCTTTCATCTCAAATTCTTTCTTAAGATATTCAATTGCCTTTTGGAGCTCTTCTGGAGTTCCAACAAGATTTATGTCATCAACATAAATAGCAAGTATAACAAATTCTGATGCCATTTTCTTTATAAAAATACATGGACAAATAACATCATTTATGTAACCTTCTTTCAGCAAATATTCACTAAGGCGATTATACCCCATGCGCCCAGATTGCTTTAAACCGTACAAAGATCTTTGTAATCTGATTGAATATATTTCCCTAGATTTTAAATTTGCTTCGGCCATTTTAAATCCTTCAGGGATTTTCATGTAAATTTCATTATCAAGTGACCCGTACAGATAAGCTGTAACCACATCCATTAGATGTATTTCAAACCTTTCATGTAAGGCTAAACTGATGAGATATCGAAATGTTATGACATCCATAACGGGTGAATATGTTTCTTCATAATCGACTCCAGGTCATTGTGAGAATCCTTGTGCGACAAGGCGAGTCTTGTATCTTTCAACTTCATCTTTATCATTGTTTTTCCGCACAAAAACTCATTTATGACCAACTGGCTTTATACCAGCAGGTGTGTGGACTACTGGTCCAAAGACCTCTCTTTTAGAAAGGGACTTCAATTCCGATTGAATTGCCTCTTGTCATTTTTGCCAATCAGATCTTTGTTGACATTCTTCAACAGATCGGGGTTCAAGATCCTCACTATCTTGCATAATGTTTAGTGCAACGTTATATGCAAAAATATTATCCACCACTATTTCAGATCGATTTAAATTAATCTCATCACCAGTA
>ML351698.1:946-12510 GCA_005239505.1 Nicotiana paniculata | reverse complement strand
TCCGACATGTGCGCCTTTCTAAAATCAGTGAGAATTATGTAGTCCGGGGTTCCATACCCTCAGAACAATATTTATAACCATTACATACCTGTACCGGGCCACGACACTAGTCCGCTATGCTTTTGCCCCTCAAATTGGCTCCCGATTACTCCGAATCTAGCCAAAACCAGTTTAACATCATCTATATATAACCAATGAACACAACACAATCGAAAACTATCAAATTATACCAGAATTTTAAATATCGGCCAAATCCAAGCCCTGGGCCCACGCCTCGGAATTCGATAATTTTTACATCACTAGAAACCTCGTCCTCCAACGATTCTACTCATACCAAAATCATCACAATCGGATCATAATTTCCCACTAAAAGTTCCAAAAGAAATTTCCAACTCTTTCCTCCCATTTTCCAAACTTTTCTTACTTAAATCCTTCAATTTTCAAGCCTTCCGAACAAAATGGCATAGAAACGATGTTAATAACCAGAGAACTTACCTTCACTGAATAATCACGAGTTCCCTTCTTCAAATTGCCTTCAAAGAACTTCTCCTGCATGCAAAAATGGTGAAAATGAGATAATTTTCATGGAGGCCCTTGTTATATTGTTTCTGCCAGCATTTCCGCACCTGCAGACACTTAGTCGCACCTGCGGACCCGCACCTATGGTCCCCGCACCTGCGGAATCTAACTTAACGGACCAATTCTCGCACCTGCGGCCAACACTCCACACCTGCGGCTTTGAAGGTGCGGCCATCTCTTCGCACTTGCGACATCGCACCTGCGGCTACCCATCCGCAGGTGCGGCCAACACCAGAAACTCACACCAGCAGCTATTTGCTGCAAATTTCCAAGTTCAAAACCCCTCCAACCATACAAAATCAATCTTGAGCCCCTCGAGGCCCCAACAAAACATACCAACACACCCCATAGCATTATTCCAACTTAGTCGAGCCTTCGAAACGCAAAAAACAACACGAAAACACCAAAATAACATCAAATTCAAGCCTGAACTTTGAAACTTCCAAATTTCGCCAACTACGCCAAAACCAACCAAAACACCTCCGATTGACCTGAAATTTTGCACACATACCCAAAATGACATTGCAGACCTGTTCCAATTTCCGAAATTCCATTCTGACCCTGATAGCCTAGTTTCCACTGCCGACAGGAAATCGCCAAAAACTAACTTTCGCCAATTCAAGCCTAATTCTACACCGGACATCAAAACTACATTCCGAACACACTCCTAAGTCCCAAATCACCTAACGAAGCTATCCAAGCCATACACATTCCGAGGTCATTCACAAATAGGTCAACTCTCAATTGACTTTCTCAACTATTAGGCTACCTTGAGAGGTTAATTGCCTCAATTTTCACCATGACCACTCTGAACCTCAACCAACTGAACCAATACACATAAATGAAGCTGAACCACATAAAATGAAGCAGGAACGGGGGAAACGGGACTAAACTGTCGGAACGACCGGCCGGGTCATTACAGGAATAATTTTGTGATGTCCTATGTAGAGTTAAGCTTGAATTGGCGAAAGTTAGTTTTTGGTGATTTCTGGTCGGCAGTAGAAAATAGGATATCGGGGTCGGATGGAATTTCAAAAGTTGGAACAGATTCGTAATTTCATTTTGGTTGTGTCTGCAAAATTTCAATTCAATCGGATGTGTTTTGGATAGTTTCGGCATCGTTGGTGGATTTTAGAAATTTCAAAGTTCTTAGGCTTGAAACCGATGTGATTTTGGTGTTTTGATGTTATTTTTGGTGTTCTGAGATTGAAAATAAGTTTGAATGATCATTTATGACGTGTTGGTAAATTTGGTTGGGGTGCCGAGGGGCTCGGAATTGATTTTGGGGGTTAACTGGCATTTTTTGACTTAGAAAAATAGTTGTTTTGCTGGTGTGTTGCAGGTGTGAAATTCTTCTATGCGATCACGGGGTGAGGTAGGCGATCACACAGGTTAGTTGGTGAGGCCCAGAAAATTACTCTATGCGACCGCAGGTACAAGGTCGCGATCGTAGAGAGAAGAGTGAGGAAGCCAGTGCGGTCGCGATTGGCTGGGCGCAATCGCATAAGGTCTTGGCGCGTGGGGAGGGGTTGACTGATTTTTCTGTGTGAGTGTGGGTGTAGCTACACAATCTTGTAGGGTAGGACTTGGCAGTGCTTCACGAACGCACTCCTGGAGTCGCGATCGCACAATGTCCGGACCTGGGAAGTATAAATTAAAACTCTTCGCGACCATAACCCACTTTTCCACCATTTTTGAACGGGAATAAGCTTTTTAGGCGATTGTTTAAGAGAGAAAATCATTGTTCTTCATTGAGGTAAGGATTTTGGACCCTAAAACTCAATTATATGTGATTAAGGATCAAATTATCATCGTTTAATTTATGAAAATAAGTAAAAACGATGGAATTAAGGCTTGAGATTATGAGACCTTTAGGGGATGATTGAGGGGTCAAATGAACTCCGATTTTAAAGTTCTTTATATGTACGGACTCGTGAGATGATGAAGATCTTTTTGGTATAAAATTTGTTGAGTTCCGAGATGCGGGCCCAGGGGGTCGGGTTTTGGCAAATTTCGGGTTTTGTGCTAAAATTGGTATTTTTCAATTGGAATTCATTCCCTTAGCATAATTTGATGAGAAAGATCTGATATATACAAATTTGGAGCACTCGGAAGTTGATTCGAGATGAAAGTGGGTTGCAGAGTAGATTTTCTGGCTAGTTGAGGTAAATAATGTCTTTATATCCAGTCTTTAAATCCTGTCCTGAGGGTATGAAACCCCAGACTTTACATCCTTTCATGGATTTGGAGTGACGCACACACTGAATGACGAGTGTGGGGCGTGCACGAATTGGAAATTTGGAAAAATGTATCTTTTTAGGCAACTATTGAGTTGCGAAACCGCTTTTAAAGCATATAGTTATTAGTATTACTATGTCTTGTTATACTTGGGCTGTAAGCCATGCTTGGGGCCTAGTGCCGATCTGTTTTAACCCCTTGAGGGCTATTTTACTGATATTCCTCACTTTGAAACTATGATTTTACACTCAGTTTTTCTTGTGTAATTGTTGACACTCTTATTTGATAATATTACTATTTCTTGAAATGAGATACTATTTTTAGTCGAGAACCCCGTTTTATTTATGGCCCGAATGGCATGCTGAGAGTGTCTGACTGAGTGGGTAGAGGGCAAATATTGTGAGGATGTTATGATATGAGAGGGGCCGAGTGCCTGAGAGTGATTGATGTCATGATTTCGCTTGTTTATAGCGCTTGGGCTGTAGGAGCCCCTCTGGAGTCTGTACACACCCCCGGTGAGCGTAGCTACCTATTGAGTGCGAGTGCCGAGTGATGAGTGATTGGGAGGCATGAGTGACAGTGAGGTTGCCCGCAGGACTGATACTAAGTGATGGTGAGGTGCTGAGGGAAATTTTTACGAGTGATGATTATGGCCCGAGGGGCCGTTTTATGATGATTTTTTCCTGAGTTTTGATTATGATTCACTTCATTTTTAAAACTAATATTACTGAAGGTTTTAGTGAGATATATTGAAATTATACTTGTTTCAAAAGGATTTTATGGAAACTAGCTTTCTACTTATGTATACTGTATTGAGACTTGATGTTTTACTGTATTGTGGATTTGTGTTTTGTGATGTGTGTTCATATACTTCAGACTATGATTTATTTCCATTACTAATGAGTTGGTGTACTCATCATTACTCCCTGCACCCCTGTGTGCACATCCAGGTACTGTTTCGGAGCAGTAGTCGTCTGAGCTCGTTGGCATCAGAGTTTGGGATTTCGAGGTAGCTGTCCAGCGTCCACAACTTCTCAACTTCCATTCTTCATTTAGTACTTAGTATTTGATTCATATACATTATTATGACATTAACATAGTTAGTTTATTTCTTAGATGCTCGTGATCGGTTGACTCTAGTCTTGGGGGATTTGTTTAGACTGTTAGATTATTATTACGGCGTAAAGACTTAAAGAAATTATCTTATATTCTTTTTGCTGATTATTAATGGTTTTCGAAATATTATAATAGATTAAATGTTTAGTTATGTGATGGTTGGCTAGCCTAGTTCCACGATAGTCGCCATCACGACCTGTTAGGATTTGGGGTCGTGACAAGTTGGTATCAGAGCTCTAGGTTACATAGGACTTAACGATCATGAGCAGGTTTAGTAGAGTCTTGCGGATCGGTACAGAGACGTCTGTACTTATCTTCGAGAGGCTACAAAACTCTTAGGAAAAATCTCATTTTCTTGAATAATTTCGTGCCATTCTATTGGTTCTTGAAATCTAAACTATTTTTGTTTCATTGTCTCAAAGATGGTGAGGACATGCACTACCGATCATGGTGACCAGACACCAGCAAGACCCACAAGGGGTCGAGGCCGTGGTGGAGTTAGGGGACCAGCCCGCGCAGCAGCCTGGACAGTACCACAGGATACCCCTGTCATTCAGTATCAGGTTCCTGCCGAGGGTGCTCCCACGGGACAGGCTCACGCACCGGCAATGCCTATTGTTATTCCGGGTCTTCAGGAGACCCTGTCTTAGATATGGACGGTGTGTACTAGTTTAGCATAGGAAGTTTCTATGTCTACTACTGACACTACAACTCAGGCCGGGGGAGGGATTCAGACTCCAGCTGCCGGGACACCTAAGCTATGCCCGTGGACGAGCGGCGTAGGCTGGAGAGGTTCACTAGACTTCAACCTCCTACTTTCAGCGGCATAGAGGGTGAGGATGCCCAAGTTTTTCTGGATAAATGCCAGAGGATACTATGTACTGCGGGTATTTTTCAGACCGGTAGGGTCTCGTTTGCTACATTTCAATTTGCTGGTGCTGCTTTCACTTGGTGGGAGGCATTTCAGAGGCGTAGGACGGTTGGTTCAACACCACTCACCTGGCAGCAGATCTCCACGATCTTTTTGGAGAAGTATGTCCCTCAGTCCCACAGAGAGGAGCAACGAAGGTAGTTTGAGCAGCTGCGCCAGAGAGATTGTCAGTTACTCAGTACGAGATGAGTTTTTCTGAGTTGGCTAGACATGCTTCTGAGTTAGTGCCTATTGATAGGGAGAGGATCAAGAGATTTGTAGATGGTCTCATGTATCAGCTTCGGATTTTGATGACAATGGAGAGAGTTTCTAGAGCTACATTTGAGCAGGTAGTTGACATTGTGCGGGACATTGAGTCGGTTCGTAGGCATGAGCGTGAGGAGAGGGAGGCCAAGAGGCCTCGGGGATCAGGTAGCTTCAGTGGTGCCCCTTCTAGAGGACAGATTCAGCACGACAGAGGTCGTCCATTTATACCTCCACAGCCAGCTCGCCCAGCTTACAATGGTGCATATTCGGGGCAGGGTCCCCGCAGTTCTCATCAATGATGTTCATCTTTTAGTGCCCTTCCAGCTCAGAGTTCCTTCAGAGCATCATCATATCGGGGTTCTTCTATGCATGGTTCATCCGATAGTTATCATGGTGGCAGGGTTCTCATCAGTCTCCTTCTCCAGCTCCAGGTGGTTGTTTTGAGTGTGGAGAGTTCGAACATGGGTGGAGGAAGCATCCTCGTCGTCCTGGTAGTTCATCTCAATAGAGGGTTCAGCCCTCGACTTCAGACCCAGTCACTTCATCACCTACCCAGGCAGCCAGGGGTGGTGGTCAGGCAGCTAGAGGTCGCCCTAGAGGGAGAGGTCGAGCAGGTGGAGGCCAGCCACGTATTTATGAACTTCCAGCCAGGCCGGATGCTATGGCTTCCAATGTAGTGATCACAGATATTGTCTCAGTCTGTTGCCGAGATGCTTTGGCTTTATTTGACCCTGTTTCTTCATATTTTGCCCATTTTTTGGATATGCCCCATGAGTTTTTTGTACCTCTGTTCATATGTCGACTCCGGTGGGCGATACTGTTGTTGTGGACCGTGTGTATCGGTCATGTGTGATATCTATTGGGGGTCTGGAGACTCGAGTGGACCTACTGTTACTCAGTACATTCGATTTTGATGTGATTCTGGGCATGTATTTGTTATCCCCATATCATGCTATTCTTGATTCTCACGCTACGACCGTGACCCTAGATATGCCCAGAGTTCCGAGAGTTTAGTGGAGAGTGTCTACAGAGCATGTGCCTAACAGAGTGATTTCTTATTTTAAGGCTCAGCGTATGGTTCAGAAAGGGTATGAGTCTTATCTTGCTTTTGTGAGGGATATTAGTAGTGAGACTCCTTCTGTTGATTCTGTTCCTATGGTCCATGATTTTCCGGACGTACTTCCTGCAGACCTTCCAGGCATGCCACCTGACAGTGATATTGTATTTGATATTGACCTTGTGCCAGACACCCAGCCTATCTGTATTCCACCTTACCGCATGGCACCAACGGAGTTGAAAAAATTGAAAGAGAAGCTTCAGGAACTCCTAGATAAGGGGTTCATTCGGCCTAGTGTGTCGCCTTGGGGTGCACCGGTGTTTTTTGTGAAAATGAAAGATGGCTCCATGCGCATGTGTATTGATTATAGACAGCTGAGTAGCGTTACAGTGAAGAAACTGTATCTGTTGCCCCGTATTGATGACTTGTTTGACCAGCTTCAGGGAGCTAGAGTGTTCTCCAAGATTGACTTGAGATCTGGGTATCATCTGTTGAAGATTCGGGATTTTGACATTCCGAAGACTGCTTCCATGTCCAGATATGATCATTATGAGTTCCTAGTTATGTCATTTGGGCTAACCAATGCCCAAGCTTCGTTCATGCAATTGATGAACGGCGTGTTTCATCCTTACCTTGATTCTTTCATCATTGTGTTTATTGATGAAATCCTGGTTTATTCTCGTAGCCAGGAAGAGCATGCTCAGCATTTGAGAGTTGTGTTACAGAGGTTGAGGGAGGAGAAGCTTTATGCAAAATTCTCGAAGTGTGATTTTATGCTTGGTTCAATAGCTTTCTTGGGGCATGTGGTGTCTAGAGAGGGTATTCAAGTTGATTTGAAAAAGATAGGGGTGGTGCAGAGTTGGCCCAGACCGTCATCAGCTACATAGATTAGGAGTTTCCTTGGTTTGGCGGGATATTATCTTCACTTTATGGAGGGATTCTCTTCTATTGCTCTCCTTTAACCAGATTGACCCAGAAGGGTGCTCCATTCAGATGGTCTGATGAGTGTAAGGAGAGCTTTCAGAAGCTCAAGTCAGTATTGACCACAGCTCCGGTACTAGTTTTGCCTACTGGTTTGGGTTCTTACACAGTCTATTGTGATGATTCTAGAATTGGGTTGGGAGCAGTATTTATGAGGATGGTAGGGTGATTGCCTATGCATCTAGAAATTTGAAGGTGCATGAGAAGAATTGTCCAGTGCACGATCTTGAGTTAGCTGCCATTGCTCATGCCTTGAAGATTTGGCGGCATTATTTTTATGGAGTGCAGTGTGAGATTTTCAATGATCATCATAGTTTGCAGTATCTGCTGAGGCAGAAGGACTTGAATTTGCATCAAAGGAGATGTTTAGAGATTTTCAAGGATTATGACCTCACTATATTGTATCATCCGGGGAAGGCCAATGTAGTGGACGATGCTTTGAGTCGTAGGGCCTAGAGTTTGGGGAGTCTAGCTTACCTTTCAGCAGTAGAACGACCTTTAGCACTTGATGTTCAGGCCTTAGTGGGTCAGTTGGTGAGATTGGATTTGTCAGACCCTTCCTCGGGTATTAGCTAGCATGGCTTCCCCATCTTCTCTTTATGATCAGATTAGAGCTCAGTAGTATGATGATCTGCATTTGTTAGTACTGCAGTACATGGTCCGTCGAGGTGATGCCAAGGATGTGACTATTGGTCATGACGGTGTTATGAGGATGAAGGGACGTATTTACGTTCCCAATATGGATGGGCTTCGAGAGTTGATATTAGTAGAAGCCCACAGCTCGCAGTATTCCATTCATATGGGTGCCGCGAAGATGTATCAGGATCTGAAATAGCAGTATTGGTGGAGGCGGATGAAGAGAGATATTGTTGAGTATGTAGCATGATGTCTCCACTTCCAGCAGGTCAAGTATGAGCACTAGAGACCAGGAGGATTACTTCAGAAGTTAGATATTCCGGATTGGAAGTGGGAGCGGATCACTATGCACTTCGTAGTTGGGCTTCCACAAACTTCGAAGGGTTTTGATACTATTTGGTTCATTGTGGATAAATTTACCAAGTCTGCGCACTTCATTCCTGCTGGTACTACTTATACTTCAGAGCGGTTAGCTGGTATGTACATCAGGGTGATTATCTGATTACATGGGGTTCCAATTTCTATCATTTCTAACAGAGGTACTCATTTAACATCTCAGTTTTGGAGGGCTGTGCAGAGAGGTATGGGTACTCAGGTAGAGTTGAGCAAAGGATTTCATCCTCAGACTGACGGGCAGTCGGAGAGGACTATTCAGATTTTAGAGAACATGTTGCGGGCCTGTGTGATTGATTTTGGTGGCTCATGGGATTAGTTTCTGCCACTAGCAGAGTTTGCATATATTAATAGCTACCAGTCCAGTATTCAGATGGCCCTGTACGATGCTTTATATAGTAGGAGGTGCAGAGGAACATATTTGATTCAGGATGCGTTAGAGAAGGTGAAGTTGAATCAGGAGCAACTTCGCACGACGCACTCTAGGAAGAAGAGTTATGCGACCGGAAGGTACGCGATGTGTCTTTTATGGAAGGTGATAAGGTACTGCTGAAGGTATCACCCACGAAGGGTGTTATGAGGTTTGGAAAGAGGGGAAACCTGAGTCCACAGTTTATCGGTCCTTTTTCAGGTACTTAAGAAGATTGGAGAGGTGGCTTATAGACTTGCCTTGCCACCCAGCCTATCGAGTGTTCATCCGGTATTTCATGTGCCGATGCTCAATAAATATGTTGGTGACCCGTCTCATGTGTTAGACTTCAGCACAGTCCAGCTCGAGGGTGATATGTCATATAAGGTAGAGCTAGTAGCAATTTTGGATCGGCAGGTCAAAAATTTGAGGTCCAAGAATATAGCTTCAGTGAAGGTACAGTGGAGAGGTCAGCCAGTGGAGGTGGCTACTTGGGAGACCGAGCGGGAGATGCAGAGTAGATATCCTCACTTGTTTGAGACTCCAGGTATGTTTCTAGACCCGTTCGAGGATGAACGTTTGTTTAAGAGGGGGAGAATGTAACGACCCGGTCGGTCGTTATGTAGAACTTGCATTATAATTACTGTTATTGCCTTGTCAAATGTTGGTTATACTTTTTATGATGTGTTAGTGTTGGTAAGCTCGGAATCGGAATGGTTGTAGTGAAAATTTAGTCACTTAGTCTTTAAGAATAGCCTTAAAGTGGGAAAAGGCAACTGAGAGTTGACTTATTGGTAAACGACCTCGGAATGCAGATTTTATGGCTTGGATAGCTTCGTTAGGTGATTTGGGACTTAGGAGTGTGTTCGGAATAATTTTGTGATGTCCGGTGTAGAATTAGGCTTGAATAGGCGAAAGATAGTTTTTGGTGATTTCGGTCGGCAGTGGAAAATAGGCTATCGGGGTCGGAATGGAATTCCGGAAGTTGGAACAGATTCGTCATGTCATTTTGGTTATGTCTGCAAATTTCATGTCAATCGGATGTGTTTTGGATAGTTTCGGCATCGTTGGTGGATTTTAGAAATTTCAAAGTTCTTAGGCTTGAATCCGATGTGATTTTGGTGTTTTGATGTTATTTTTAGTGTTTTGAGAGTGAAACTAAGTTTGAATGATCATTTATGATGTGTTGGTAAATTTTGTTGGGGTCCCGAGGGGCTCGGAATTGATTTTAGGGGTTAAAGGGCACTTTTGGACTTAGAAAAATAGATGTTTTGCTGGTGTGTTGCAGGTGTGAAATTCTTCCATGCGATCGCGGGGTGATGTATGTGATCGCACAGGTTAGTTGGTGAGGCCCACAAAATTACTCTATGCGACCGCAGGTACAAGGTCGCGATCGCAAAGAGAGGAGTAAGGAAGCTAGTGCGGTCGCGTTTGGCTGGCACGATTGCTTAAGGTCTTGGCACGTGTGGAGGGGTTAACTAATTGTTCTGTGCGAGCACGGGTGTAGCTACGCGATCGCATAGGGTAGGACTTGGCAGTGCTTCGCGAATGCACTCCTGGAGCCGTGATCGCACAGTGTCCGGACCTGGGAAGTATAAATTAAAACCCTCCGTGACCATAACCCACATTCCACCATTTTTGAACGGGAAGAAGATTTTTAGGCGAGTTTTAAGAGAGGAAATCATTGTTCTTGATTGAGGTAAGGAAATCATTGTTCTTCATTGAGGTAAGGATTTTTAAGAGAGGAAATCACTGAATGACGAGTGTGGGGCATGCACGGATTGGAAATTTTGAAAAATGTATCTTTTTGGGCAAATATTGAGTTGCGAAACTGCTTTCAAATCATATGGTTATTAGTATTCTCTGTTTTGTTATACTTGGGCTATAAGCCATATTTAGGGCCTAGTGTCGATCTGTTTTAACCCCTTGAGGGCTATTTTACTGACATTCCTCACTTTGAGACTTTGATTTTACACTCAGTCTTTCTTTTGAAATTGTTGACACTCTTATTTGATATTATGACTATTTCTTGAAATGAGATACTATTTTGGGTCGAGAACCCCATTTTATTTATGGCCCAAATGGCATGCTTTTAACGACCTGGTCGGTCGTTTTGAGAGTTAGCGCCCCGATCCCCTAATAACTGTTTCTCCCATGTGTAATTATGCTATTGGAACTTGTCGGAGCGTTGAGTGGTGAAATCCGGAGTGATTTTTGACACATAGTCCTTAAATGTGGATTTTGCCTTTGAAATCAGGCTGTAGCTAGAGCTGTGTGAAAACGGACCCAGAATGGAATTCCATTGACTCCGTTAGCTCCGTTGGGTGATTCCGGGGTTAGGAGCGTGTTCGGAATGCGTTTTCGAGGTCGGTTGTAGGTTTAGGCTTGAATTGGTGAAAGTTAGAATTTCGGCGATTTCGGCCGATAGGTGAAATTTTGATATCGGACTCGGAATGGGATTCCGAAAGTGACAGCAGGTCCATAATGTCATTTATGACATGTGTGCAAAATTTGAGGTCATCCAGAGGAGTTTTGACATGTTTCGGCATCGGATGTGAATTTCGAAAATTTCATAAGTTCTTAGGCTTGAATCCATGCATAATTGATGATTTTGATGTTATGATATGTGATTTGAAGGCTCGACTAAGTTTGAATGAAGTATTAGGACTGGTTGGTATGTTTGGTTTAGGTCTCGGGGGTCTTGAGGGTGTTTCGGAGGCTCAACAAGTTAGTTTGGAACTTGGAACACAGCTAAACCATTGTTGGTTTTGGTTTTCTGCACCGACGGATGGGGAACCAAAGGTGCGGACACACAGGTGCGGTGTTGGGGCTCGCAGATGCGGAATTTATGCAGGTGCAATTTGTGTCCGCATATGTGGGACTGCAGATGCGGCCAAGTGATCGCAAGTGCGGCCCCAACCCTGTTAAGTGACTTTCCGCACCTGGGATGGATTTTCCATAGGTGCGGTCCAAGAGTT
>MDKI01051809.1:0-43443 GCA_005239505.1 Nicotiana paniculata | reverse complement strand
ATCCTATATTACTTGTCGACCACGTACACTTGCGTGTGCATTGGGATTTCGACCAACAATGCCGCAACAGTATTGGGTCGGGTTGCATGCCGCAGCAGTATTGGGTCGGGCTGCACGCCACACGGATATAGCATTTTGGTTGTAGGATCCCCTCCGGAGTCTTACACACCCCCAGTGAGCGCAATCGACTATATATTTATGGATCGGGCTGCACGTCGCAGCAGTTATTATATGGTACCTACTGAGTGCGAGCGCCGAGTGCTGAGTTCTGAGTGATTAGGAGTCATGAGTGATTGTGGGGCTTGCCCGAGGGGCTGCTCATGAGTGATATGTTTTGCCCGAAGGGCTTGTTTATGAAATCACTGTTTTCACTCTATTTTATGATTGAGCCTCTAGTGAGACTGATGAAATTGTTTTTAAATGTTTTCCACCAAAACTGGAGTTTTAATGAGATATTTTGACTTGAATATAGGTTAGGAAATTGTTGTTCGACTGAGACTTTATATTGTGAACTTTATGTGATTTTTTCTGCTCGTCACTGCACTCAGCCTTTATTTACGACTGTTAGTTACTGAGTTGGAGTACTCACATTACTCCCTGCACCTTGTGTGCAGATTCAGGTGTCACGGGACGTCCGAGTGAGTGTTGATTTATCCTCAGCTAGTTCCGAAATTAGCAAGGTAGCTGCATGGAGACCGCAACCTTGTTTTCTCCCTCCTATCCTCTATGGTCATTGCTATTATACTTCTTCTATTGTTGTATTGGATTTAGTACTTCAGACTTGTATCGTAGATGCTCATGACTAGTGACACCCGATGTCGGGCTATATTTTATGCATATTTTTCCTTGTTTTGGGTTTTCTTCTGAAAGATTTATGATTGAATGGTTCAAAAGATAAATGTTTGAAATGGAATATTCTTTAGTTTGGGAAATGATTCGGCTAGCCTAGTACCATGATAGGCGCCATCACGACTAGGTAGTTTCGGTCGTGACAGTCAAACACTAAAAACATCATTGGCATATCTACTTAGGATAACCACATACAATGCCAAGTTTCAGAAATCAAGCATACGTCATTAATAGTCAAGGCTTTGGCTAAAAGACTTAACATAAGAATATAGTAGAGTCATAGACAAGCTCAAGTGGGGAATACGATAGAAGGTCTAACATGAGAGCCCGGTAAGAGTAGTATAACATAACAGGTTCATGAGCAAGTACTAAGTACAATGAGACAACTTTAACATTCTGCGTGTCAGTTACAATACCAAATTAAGAAAAATATCAGAAGTTATGATAGGTGAAAATATATTCAACTCCAGATTAACAGGGCACTAGGTATCGATCACATATAGGAGAAGGGGGCTAGATATGAGGTTTACCCTAATGTCTCAAATAGTGTTGAAGAATACATGATTGCATAAGTCCAAGTAAACATTAGAACTTAATAACATGGAAACAGGCTTAGCCAACACTACAACATCAGGAAGTTTTTAAGTTGACAAGGTCTCAACATATATTTTGATTATTACTTAGACACAAGACATAGCAGGGAACATTTATTAGTTTACAAGTAGTAGAGAAAGTAGATTTGGGCCAGTGACATGATCAGGATTTAATTGTAGAAAAGTACTATGTTATACATGACTGATTCAACAAGACTTAGAATAGGTTCTGGGCTTGAGTCGACTCTTCATAAGAGTACAGAACAAGGAAAGAAGCTAAACTCAAAATAAGCAACAATAATATGCATTAAACATATAAATTGGAGCAAACAGACTCAAGAAACAGAATCAGGACAAACAAATAGGCAAATCTGATTATTAGAAAGCATAGAGCCTCAAGTAGAGCTTCAGAGTATACAATATCATGTTGGTTCATAAAAATTCAAGAGACACAAACGTGCAGAGCATTAATTTAAACGGAAAGGAATGAATTTGCAAGAATCATATGTGCTTACCAGTTACAGATGAATGGACAAGTAAATACGCATAATAATTTCAGCAATACTCTAATGTCAATAGCAAACAAATAGTAGAACCCAGTAATCTCAGTGCGTCAGAGTTCCCAATGGTTTCAAATGAACCCCGGGCAGTGCATACACTGAGAAAGGTTCGATAATTGAATTATGGTGGCCTTGGCTCTCAGCCGGCCAAGAAATTGATCCTCAGAGTAGTTAAGGATGAATAAGAATAAGAGATTAGAAGCAAATTTTCAGTGATTAAGGTCATTCCAAAGGGAGAATTGGGGAGGGGTTTATATAGTGTTTAAATTAAGACGAACAAACAAGGAAAACAATCAATTCAACCTAAATAAGTAAAGAAAATATCACATGCGATCTATAATAGAACTAGTAAAAGACGAATCGGAATCCAAACCCTAGTTAGAATCGAACTCATGGCAAATCGTTCATAATCCCCAATCACTGCGGAATCAACGAATATATACCATATACAAGAGAGATATTCTCTTCTCTAGTGTATAGAACCACAATAGCACCTAGAACCATAGAATCAAAGCCGGATTTGTGAGAATTGGGCATGCCATAAGTGAAATGGCAACAAAATTTACCATAAATGAGTAATAGTAGCAAGAAAGGTAAGTAAAACTCGCGTATGGATGCGTATAAGGAAAGAATGAGAAAGGATCTCCATGGTCGGCTATAGTTTAGCGTGAGAGTGGAGATGAGAGATCAAGGGCGGCTAGGTGCGGGAAATGATCTCTAGGGTTTGGTGTGAGAGTATAAGGAGAGTGAGGGTTCTATTTTGGCCATTGATCATTTGAGATCAATAGCCAGGATTAAAGAAGGTGGGGCGGGTCTAAGAACGGGTCTAGATTGGGATAGAAAATTATAGGGGTTGTTAGGTTTGGGTTGGGGAATTGGTTCAGGTGTTTGGGCTTCGTTTTTTGTCAGAAATTAACTCAAAATTGGGCTATAAATTAAAATACACGAAAATTGTTAATAAAATAATTTATAAAACTATTTAATAGATAATGAAATATTCTTGTTCAATGAAGTGATTGAAAATAATAATTTAATAATATAAAAATATTTAAAAAATACTATTTGGCACAAATAATGTGATAAATGGAATTATGCATAACACATAGGATATTATTGCAAAATTGTGTAAATAGCCTAAAAATACATATATAACTATATAAAAATGAGGTAAAAATATTATGAAACATATATAAGGATAAAAAAAATAAGTTTAGATGATTAAGTCATCCCCAATAATTTGAAAGGATAATTAATAAATAATTAAGTATTAAAATGCAAGGAAATCAATTTTAAGATTCTAAAAATTATGGAAAATTATAGAAAATATTTGTATAACTCTTGTAAATTAAGTGATGACGCAAAATGATATTTTGAAGGTATATATACTATCTGAAAAAATATGAGGGAAAAATTGGATACCAACAACTGTCCTTCTTTACCCGTGAAGGATGAAAGAGTTGTCGGATAAAGAAAATGATGACCAATTTTATCTGAAATGAGTAGGGCATGATGCGTTTTCGAAAAAATGGGGGCCAACCCTGGGTTCTTGAGTTTCACACATACTCTTGGTATTACGGGAATAAGGCCTTGTGTAGTTGTGGATCCAATGGCGAATGAAACCGAAGGAGTTGCTTATAAGCGCGGTCGTATGTTTCGAAAAGGATCTTTGAGATTTTATATTTTCATGGATAACCGATGATTTCAGGTGGATCTATGGATGCGATTCTGAATGTTACACATATATAAGGCAAGTATTTGAGCAGTTATGGGACAAAAGGTAATCAATTACTGGTCATCGGTTACGTTTGAGATAGTCAAGGATGCGAACGTTGAGAATGGGAACCGGAGCGACAATTGCTTCTGTTTGTGTAACGGTTACTTTCCGAGTTACCCATAAAAATTAAAACACGATGCACGCGAATATATATAGGTTACTGCCAAAATTTAAGCATGATGTAAATTCCCTTCGGACCATGAAGGTTGTCTTCAGATGACGATGATGATGTCCTTAGACCATGACATCCTGGGCCATGAAGAGTATGGTGAGGGATTAGAAGTCCATGGAATGGTGTCCTCGGGCTATGAGGATGGTGTCTCTCAACTATGGCGCCTTTGAATAATGATATGTGATTTTGAGAGATCTTCCGGCCATGGCATGATGTCTTTGGGCTATGAGGGTGATGCCCTCAGACTATGGCGCCTTTGAACAATGTGACAATGTTTCAACCCATGTAATGCAAAGATGTGGTAATCTGGATCGCTTGTCAAAGGAAAAAGGTGATGCTCGGTCATATGCGAGAATGTGACGAGACATGGTTTAGTCTTGTGTGAGATCAGGGAAGCAATTAGCCTGATGCAAAGAACAGAGACAATGCTTAGTCTCATGCAGAGTAAGGGCAGTGTTTAGCCTTTTGCAAGGTTGAGACAATGTATAGTCTCATGAGAAGAATGGAGACAGTGCTTAGTCTCATGTGAATGAATAAAGACAATACTTAGTTTCATTCAAAGGAAAGGCGATGCTTAACTTTATGTGATAATAGAGGAAATGCTTAGCCTCATGCAAGGAATGGAGACAATGTTTAGTCTCATGCAATATGGAGGCAGTGCTTAGCCTCATGCAAAGAATGGAGACATTTCTTAGTCTCGTGCAAGGAAAGGCAGTGCTTAACTTTATGGGATAATGGAGGCAGTGTTTAGCCTCATGCAAGGTAGGGAGACAATGCTTAGTCTCATGCAGAGAAAAGGCAATGCTTAGCCTTGCGCCATATGGAAGCAGTGTTTAGCCTCATGCAAATAATGGAGACAGTGCTTAACTCGTGCAAGGAAAGGCATTGGTTATCCTTATGCAATAATTGAGGGAGCTCTTAACCCCAGGCAAGGAATGGAGACAATGCTTAGTCTCATGCAAAGAAGGCACTGTTTAGCCTTTTGCGATGATGAGGGCAGTTCTTAGCCTTATGCGAGAAAAGCAATGAATATCGGCGAGAGAGTAAAGCATTTCTTTACTTGATGTGGTTGCGTTTGGCGACTTTGTCGTTATGAAGATAGTGATTTTGTTGTGTGTATGTATTTGTGAACGTTTCTATTGTGTTCATTGTTCCTGCATCCAAAGAAAAATTGTGAGTTTTTCGGGGGAGAGGTTGGTTCGTGCTCTCGATTCCTTGCTTCGGCTTTACTCTTGTCTTGACGTCTTTCTTGAGTCAACCTAGGTAATGTCTGGCTGCCATAGAAACAAAATTTCGAAAAACATGCATGCATTTGACAAATTATTTGAAAATGTGTCGGCTTCAGCTTTGAGGATCGGAAAGCAGGGGGTAATTCGCTGTTGGATTTTTCTAACGCATTTGGGCTGGTGATTGCTATCCCTAGTTTTTGGAATAGGGAGGAGCATTTGGTTACTTTTCATAGTACGGTGGCGAAGACTCAAATTGACTATCCTCTCCTTAGGAGGTGCGAGAAAGTGCGACTGAGGGTTGTGTAAAGATTGCAAGATTATCTCTAGTGAGACCCTTGCAACGCAACATACGCTCTTGGTGATGGACGTCTGTATTATGACGAAGAAGAATAATAGGCCTACACGAGGTCGACCGAGGATTAGGTGGGGAGCCTTGACTAAGGATAAATCTGTGGAGTTGGAAGGGAGGTTATCGGCTGTGGGAGCTTGGAGGAGTGGTGTGGATGTGAGCGATATGTAGTCGACGGTGGCGGATTTTATACTAGAGGAAACGAGAGAGGTGTTAGGAGTATCGAAGGGAAACGTTGGAGGGCACAAATCTGACTGGTGGTGGAATGAAGTTGTCCAAGTTAAAGTGGAAGCGAAGAAGGCGGCGTACCTGAAGTTAGTAGGGAGAACATGTGAGGTAGAGAGGAGTGCGAACAGAGAAAGGTATAAAGTAGCTAGCAAGGCGGCAAAACGGGTGGTCACAGAGGCTAAGAGTGCGACTTTTAGTCGTCTATATGAGGAACTAGGGGCCAAAGACGGGGAGAAGAAATTATTCCGGCTGGCCAAGGCGAGAGAGATGAAGGCTCGGGATCTGGACCAAGTGAGGTTCATCAAATACAAGGACGGTAGAGTATTGATGGGGGAGGCCCAGATTAAGCAGAGATGTCATCCTTACTTCCATAAACTTTTGAATGAAGAAGGGGAGCAGGATTTTGTGCTAGGTGAGTTGGGGCATTCGAGAGTCACCACGATTTTGGGTACTGTAGGCGCATCAAGGTTGAGGAGGTTGTGGGGGATATGTGTAAGATGAGCAAGAGTAGAGCTACCGAGTCGGACGAGATTACGGTAGAATTTCAGAGTTGTGTGGGTAGAGCTGGTTTGGAGTGGTTGAATGAGTTGTTTAATGTTATTTTCAGGACGAAGAGAATGCCAGATGAGTGGAGGTGGAGTACAGTGGTTCTATTGTACAAGAACAAAGGTGACATCCAGAGTTGCAACAACTATAAGGGTATCAAATTATTGAGTCATACCATGAATGTTTCGGAGAGGGTGTTAAAAGTGAGGGTGCGGAGGCCGGTATCTATCTCAGACAACCTGTTCGAGTTCATGTCAGGTCGTTCTACTACGGAAGCTATCCACATTATTAGGAGGTTGGCGGAAAAATACAGGTAAGGAAGAAGGATCTGCACATGGTATTTATTGATCTGAGAAAGCGTATGACAAGGTTCCTAGAGTGGTTCTTTGGAGATTCCTAGCAGCTAAATATGTGTTGGTTGCTTACATTAGGGCGATTAAAGACATGTATGATGGAGCTAAGACATGGATTAGGAAAATGGGAGGTGACTCTGAGCATTTTCCGGTTGTTATGGGGTTACACCAAGGATCTGCGCTAAACCCATTCTTATTTGCCCTGGTAATGGACGCACTGACACACCATATTCAAGGAGAGGTGCCATGGTGTATGTTATTCGCTGATGACATAGTTCTGATTGACGAGACACGGAGTGGCGTTAACGAGATGCTGGAGATTTGGAGACAGGACCTTAAGTCTAATGGTTTTAAGTTGAGAAGGAAAAAGACAGAATATCTTGAGTGCAAATTTTGTGCCGAGCCGAGGGAAGCGAGAATAAATTTTGAGGCTTAGGTCGTAGGTCATTTCCAAGAGAGTCAGTTTCAAGTACCTTGGGTCTGTTATCAAGGGGGATGGGGAGATCGACGAGGATGTCACACACCGTATAGGGGTAGGGAGGATGAAAAGGAGGTAACATCTAGAGTCCTGTATGACAAGAAAGTGCCACCGCTAATCAAAGGTTAGTTTTATAGAGCGGTGGTTTGACCAGCCATGTTGTATGGGGCTAAATGTTGGCCAGTTAAGAACTCACATATCCAGTAGGAACCTGTGGCGGTCGAGCATTAAGCTTGTAAGTTAGGAGGTAATTGAGCTTATTTAGTCTATTAGTGTGAAGCTAGGCTGATAGGATTTAGTATCAGACTGATAGTGGTCAATGTTGTGTTTACACTATTCTGTTTTCATAGTATCGGGCTTTATTTACTAGTTATTATTTCTACTTTCCATCTATTTACTGGTTAATGTGATGTTGTTATTATTTCCATGGTTTTTTGTTGACGGTAATTATATATTGTCTTTTTTCATCTTCTTGAGCCAGAGGTTTATCGGAAATAGCCTCTCTAGCCTCTCGTGGTAGAGGTAAGATATGCGTACACACTACCTTCCCCAGACCCCATTTGTGGGATTTATTTGGGTCATTGTTGTTGTTGTAGTTGTTTGAAATATGTGATAATGCACGAGATCAAATAATTTTGATGAACTGATGAATGTGACACATTTTGAGACATTTCAACCTCCTTGATTCGTAATTTTGAGGATCCTCCTCAAAATTCTGTCGCGGTTTAAATGCATACTTCTGGCAATAAATTATTTGGAGGTTCCAAACATGATAAGATCGGGAAATCTTGAGACATCGCCACAGTTTTTTACCATAGGGGAAGTGAAGATTTCATTATGATGTGACCAAATCCACAGGGCTGCCCACGTATCCCCTCTTAAACGGGAATCAGGCCAAGCGTAGTTCAGTTACATCAAATAGAAAGTGAAAACATAATCTTAAACATAGTACCTCTTGACTGCGTCCGAATTGATAAGTTTTGGCCAAAACTCTCCATCCATTTCTGCAAGTATAAGTGCTCCTCCTATCAATACCAGGTGAACCATGTAAGGGCCTTGCCAGTTAAATGAGAATTTCCCCTTTGTTTCATCCTGATGTGGGAAGATTCGCTTTAGTACCAACTTCCCCGGCGTGAATTTCCTCGACCTGACCTTTTTGTTGAAAGCTCTTGACATTCTATTCTGGTAGAGTTGACGGTGATATACCGCGTTCATTTTTTTCAATCAATGAGAGCTAGTTGTTCATACCGGCTTCGTACCCATTTCGCATTGCTGAGCTCGGCTTCTAGTATGATTCTTAAGGAATATATTTCCACTTCGGCAAGAATAACGACTTCAGTACCGTAAACGAGTAGATACGGAGTTTCCCCAGCCGATGTACGAACTATGGTGCAGTACCCGAGCAAAGAAAATGGTAGCTTCTTGTGCCATTGTTTGAAATTGTCTACCATTTTCCTCAATATATTCTTGATGTTCTTGTTGGTGGCTTGTACGACTCCGTTCATTTACATCCCATATACTTTAGAGTTCTAATGCTTGATCTTGAATGCTTCACACAAGTCGCTGTTGAGATTGGCGACATTGTCAGTAATGATTGACTCTAGTACTCCAAATCGACAAACTTTATGGTCCCGAACAAAATCTGCTACAACCTTCTTAGTTACATCTTTATAAGGTGCGGCTTTAACCCATTTTGTGAAGTCTATAGCCACCAAAATGAACTTATGTCTTTTCGAAGCAGCGAGTTTGATTGTCCCGATGACATCCATACCCCAAGCAGACAAGGGTCAGGGCGAACTTATTGCATTAAGTTTGTTGGGTGGTGCCCGTATCATGTCAGCAGGTATCTGGAATTGGTGACACTCTTGAACATATTTGATGCAGTTCTTTTCTATAGTCATCCAGAAATACCCTCCTCATAATATCTTCTTGGCCAAAATGAAACCATTCATGTGGGCTCCGCAGGTTCCGGCATGTATTTCCTCGAGCAATCTGGATGCCTCCTTGGCATCGACACATTTCAGTAATCCTAGGTCAGGAGTCCTTCTATACAGAGTTCCTCCACTTTGAAAGACATGGTTGGCTAATATGTGAAGCGTGCGCTTCTGAGTATGGTAGCACTCTCTAGATACTCTCCCTTTTCTAAGTACTCCTTGATATCGTGGAACCACTGATTTCCGTTAATTTCTTCTTCAACATGAGCAAAATAAGTTGGATGCTTATAAATTCATATTGTCATAGGATCGATGAAATTCTTATCTGGGTATTGTATCATGGAAGACAAATTGGTTAATGCATCTGCAAACTCATTCTGAATCCTTGGAACATGTTTGATTTCTATGTTTGTGAACCTCTTGATCAGCTGTTATACACAATGCAAATATGGCAATATTTTGGTGTTCTTCGTAGCCCATTCCCCATGAACCTGGTGCACCAAAAGATATGAATCTACGATTTCCAGTAGCTCCTAGACGTTAATGTCAATGGCCAACCTGAGTACCAAGATGCAGGCCTCATATTCCACCATATTGTTGGTGCATAGAAACTTGAGTTGTGCGGATTCTGATACTAAGAAAACTCTGATAGTTACTCCTTTGAATTTTGCTACTCTATCAAAGAATATCCTCTAACCATCACACGCCCTGGTGATATCTTCTCCTACAAATAACACCTTCTTGTCGGAAAAATACATTTTCAATGGTTCGTATTCTTTGTCTACTGGATTTTCTATCAAGTGATCCATCAATGCTTGCCCTTTGATTGATTTATAAGTTACATAGATGATGTCGAACTCACTCAGCAATATTTTCCACTTTGCTAACTTAATTGTAGGCATGGGTTTTTTAAAGATGTATTTTAGTGGATCCATCCTTGATATGAGATATGTAGTGTCTACCCATGTCAAAGCATAGAAAGTACATTCTAACAAAGAGTATCGGGCTTCATAAGGCGTAAACTTCTTGCTCGGATAATAAATTGCATGCTCCTTACTACTAGTTTCATCATGTTGTTTCTTAGAGCGCAACCAAAAGCCCCATCTAACACGGACAAATAAAGCAGTAGAAGTCTTCCTGGTTCTGGTGGGACTAGAACGAGTGGTTTAGATAAATACTCCTTAATTTTGTCGAAGGCCTTTAGGAATTTTTCATTCCAACTTGTTGCAGCATCTTTCCTTAGAATTTTGAAGATTAGCTCACATATCAAGGTTGATTATGCTACGAAGCGTCTGATGTAATTAAGGCGCCCTAGAGAACTTATCACATCTTTCTTCTTCTTTGCAAACGGCAAGTCCTGGATAAATTTGACTTTTTATGGGTCTAACTCAATACCTCGGCGACTGACGATGAATCCTAAGAACTTTCCAGCAGGGACTCCGAAGACACATTTTGTTGGATTCAACTTCAAATTGTATTTTTGAAGCCAATCGAAGAATTTCTTCAGGTGTACTATGTGATCCGAACTTCTTTTAGATTTGATGATAACGCCATCCAGGTACACCTCTATGTTCTTATGTATCATGTCATGGAAGATAGTCGCCATGGCCCTTATGTGGATTGCCCCAGAATTCTTCAAACCAAATGGCATCATTTTGTAACACTATATTCCCCATGGCATGATAAAGGCTATTTTTTGGGCATCCTTTTCATCCATCCAGATCTGTTGTATCCTTCAAAGCAATCCACAGAGGATTAGAGTTCATTCTTGGCATAGTTTTCAATTAGAATGTGTATGTTGGGCAGCGGGAAATCATCCTTAGGACTTGCTCTATTTAGGTCCCGGTAATCGACACATACTCTAACTTTCCCATCTTTCTTCGGAACTGGCACAATGTTAGCCAACCAAGTCGGATACTCGACCACTTAGAGAACCTTGGCTTTGATTTTCTTGGTGGACCTCCTCTTTTATCTTCAAACTCATATCCGGCTTGAACTTTCTGAGGTTTTGCTTTATTGGACACATAGGATTGGTGTGTAGTTGGTGAGCTACTATGGATGTGCTTAAACCAGTCATATCATCGTAGGACCATGCAAAGATGTTTTCATATTCCTTTAGGAATCTGATATGTTGTTCCTTCTCCGACTGGTATAAATGAATGCTCATATGTGTTCCTTGATTGTTTCGGAATCCCCAAATTAGTGGCCTTAGTTTCCTCCAAATTAGACTTCGGTTTGTTTTCAAAATTCTCTACTTCTTTGACGATTTCCTCATGTATTATATCATCTTCCAGATACTTTGAATCACTTTCCTTATGTTGCGTTGTCTCATTACATGTCACAATCATAGGTTCATCAGGATATGTAACAGTTATGCTGAAAGAATGTAGAAAGATAATAATAAACATGAAAAGAAGTAATGCATTAATAAAATTTAAAAATGTCAACAAGTACGATTCGATGGACCGAGTAAATATTTCAAAACAAAATTCTGAAAAATGTCTTAAATGCTCATAACTATTAGATAATAATTTATGCTAATTTTCCAGGCTACCGAGGAAATCGGCGAGCCCGGGATGGTGCAACGGTCCAATTCTTGAGAGTAACTCCTTCTTCCATGGTCTGAATGGTAAGGTCTTCCTCCTTCTCCTCTTCAATAATTGCACTGTAGACCATGTCTTCTTCATCTAGAAACAGCTTCCTCATGCCAGCCAAAACCTCATCTTCCTCAGATCCCCACATCATGTCAGTCTGATGGAATGACTGGTGCAGAGGTGGTACGGGCTGTTCCAGTGGATAATAAGAAGCACGCCATGGTGGTGTCCAGTCCTGATATTCTTTCCATGTGTATTCATATCCGAGTCCAAAAGTCGTGCCATGATACTATGGTTGTACGGATTTGGTGATCCCTTGAAGCTTTTTGCCGAGACCCTTCCCTGGTTCATACCCCGTCCACAACAATATACTTTCTATATTACTTTTCCATCATCGGTATTTTTCAATTGCGTTAACCCATTCTATGCGATGGTGTTTTCTCCACCCAGCTTCCTTCTATTTTCGGTGACCGGAACGGTATGGTTGGTGTAGATGGGGTTGCTTCCATCTCCATGGATGATCAACTCCTGATGATTCCACTCAAACTTCACATCCTGGTGGAGAGTTGAAGCCACTTCCCTGGCTGCATATATCCATGGCCGTCCCAACAATAGATTGTAAGTAGCAGATATATCTAGCACTTGGAACTCGACATCAAACCATGTCGGACCCATATGTAGATTGAGGTTGATTTCTCCAATGGTGTCTCTCTAAGATCCATCGAAGGCCTTCACTCATGCTTCCCATTCGTATCTCGTGCAGGTCATTACCTAGTCTCTTTAGAGTGGTCAATGGACATATATTGAGACTCGAACCTCCATCCATAAAACCCTATAGATGAACTTATCTTCAAATTGCACGGTGATGTGCAATGCCCTGTTGTGACTCAGTCCTTCTGGTGGTAATTCATCTTCATGGAAAGTGATTTTGTGGATCTCCAATACCTTCCCGACCATGTTAGCCATCTCTCCACTAGTGATACTGGTGGGTAAATAAGCTTCACTTAAAACCTTCATCAAAGCATTCATGTGCGCGTCTGAGTTTTTCAGTAGTGATAAGATGGATATCTGAGCGGGAGTTTTGTTCAATTGTCAACAATAGAGTATTCCCTCGCTTATACCTTTCTCCAAAAACCGTCAGTGCCAGTCTTGAAAACCGGAAGCTTAGGTGCAGCTTCCTTGCTCGTTCCTCCCAGATTCTCAGGTGTGTAAACTCTGCATGTTCTAGTCATACCTTGCGCGGCACCTGTTTCTTCCATTTTGGATTTTCTCTTTCTCTTTTCTTCCGCAACATAATCCCATGGGACGACACCAGACTTGTAAGATGGTGTGGGAGCTACTATAACTATGAGGTGTGTAGCTACCTCAACTTCAAATGGTGCTTGGGTTTGTACCACGACTGGCTTGAGGGTAACTGGAGATGTTTTAGGAGCGTCTCCCTCTTAAATAATTCCAGTGGACCCTTCCTAATCCCATTCCTAAGCAGTTTCTATCACATTCACTCCCTCACTTCTGTGATCTGGAGAGGGTTGTTACGAACATTTGGTGCAGCTTCCTATTCCTGTATAACCTTAGTGTCGGTCAGCTTCTGAATCTTATCTTTCAAAGTGTGACATTCCTCAATGGTATGACATTTTATGCCTGAATGACAAGCACATGTTTTGTTAGGTTTAATCCACTGGGAGGGATTTTCCACAACAACAGTAGGAATAGGGGTAACGTAACTAGTGGCCTTTAGTCTCTCATACATTTGGTCTATGGGTTCAACAATTGGGGTGTATTGTCTAGGAGGTCTGCAGTCAAAATTTGAACGTGACTTCGAGTAAATTTTTGGCGGGAGCGTGATGGTGAATGGTAATATGCAGGTTGAATGTTATAGGTATGGTAGGTGATAAGGTATTGGTATTTTGGGGGTGAGGTTTGGTATGTGGGTGGAGGTGTTTGGAAGGTAAGGGGAGACTTAGGGCCCTTGGCTACCATCACGGCACCCACTTCTTTCTTCTTTGAAATGGATCTTGATTGCAATGATTTATTCGTGGCCTGCAATGCCTCGAAATTTGTTACCATCACATCGTGATTCCTTCTTATATTCTTTCTCCTAGCTTGATGATGTTGGAGAAATTCTGATTTTCAATGACCATTAACCTTTCGTAATACTGTGGATCTTGAGCTCTAACAAAGAACTTGTTCATTTTTTCTTCTTCAAGTGCTGACCTTATCTTTGCGGCCTCTGATCTCCAATGAGTATCATACTCGTGGAAGGTTTCTGTGGGTTTCTTCTTGAGGTTTTGAATGTACAAAATGCCTGGCACATTTTTTGTGTTGAACCTGAATCTATCCATGAAATCTGATGCCATACTCACCCAACTAACCCACTTCTTTGGGTTTTGACTGATAAACCAAGACAAAGCATCTTCTCTAAGGCTTCACAAGAATAGTTTCATGCGGATTTGTTCATTCTTGCCCACTCCAACAAGCTTGTCGCAGTATGTTTTCAGATGCACCTTCGGATCACCGGTACCATCGAACATTTTGAACTTGGGAGGTTTGTGACCCTCCGGCAGTTCCACATCCGGCTGAACACATAGGTACTCATAGATTAGACCTTCAACGCCTTTGCCACCTTATGCACTCTGGACTCTACCTGTGAGCTTCTTGAGTTACTTCGCCATGTTTTTAATGAGTAGGTCCTTTTTAGTTGACTTGGGTATGGATAGAGTTTGCTTGTGGATGTGGGGTAAGGTTTTCACATATATCGAGTTGCTTTGATGAGTTCCCGGTACTTGGGTATATGGGTGGTCATTGGTCGAGTTTTGGGGATCGGGAGTGAATTGTTGTGCATCTTAGGGGGTTTGATAAGTAGTGGTTTGCGGGTATTGAGTTGGATGATGGTGATATCATTGAGGGGTCGGCGCTAGTGGTGGGTTAAGGTTCTGGGGAAGTGCGGGATTATGATATTAGTGTGGTGCAGGAGGATTTTGTGGCAGATTTTGGTTTTTCGGGTTTTATGGTGGTGTTTGGTTACGGGTAGTCAGGTTTTGTTGGTTGATGTCGGGAAAATTGAAAGTGAGGGATAGGTTTACCAGATTCCGTAGCTACTCGAGCTCGCCCTGTAGTTCCAGGATTTTCTACTCTAAATGTGAGACCAACTCGTTCTGCCCTGGAGTAACTCTACCATCTGAAGTTTCCACATTTTCTGTCATAGTAGCATTGTATTTCCTGATGCTTAAATCATCCATCTTCCTTTTTCCCATGTTTTTGCCTTCCGGGACACTAGGTGGAGGAGGAGGTGCAGGACCTATGGATCTAGTGTGGTATGCCAAAGATATCAGTATGCACGAACCAACATTTGGGAATGGGAATAATCAAGAAATAAAAGGAAAAAAGTAACCAAGTTAGTAAAGTGAAAATAAAAGAATGTTTTTAGTATTTTAACATGTTTCAAAAATTCATGCAATAATTTGCGTCCTAATTTTGGGGACCACATTGAGCCTGAGGTAGGCCTAAGCGACACATAGACTTGGAGAAAATTGATGTAAACTTTTCTTCATTTCACTAATGTGAAAATATATCACTAAATCGACAATAATAATAAAGTCACTAATGGCATAAAGCTTTTTTCATAGAAATCTAATATACGCTAGAATAAGTGAAGAACATTATCTCCTAATCTACTAGACCCCTGAAGGACCTTCTCCGTGTTTGGCTCTTTTGACCCGATCAATCAGGTTTCCCAGATCACGCATATCCAACAGTAAGTAAGCTTTTTCTAGATTCCTCTTTTATCGTCGTTCATTCCTTGACAATCAGAGAGTCCCTTTATCATCTTCCCATCTAGCTCCATTAGTCTTTGTTCCAAGTATTCCAATCTTTCTGTCGACTTAGTGGCAATCTCCTTCCATTCCCTTATCGCCTCCATGTTTACTTTGTGCTGCTCCAGATGCTTAGCTTCAGGCTCGAACACCCTTTTGCATAGCCTCTTGGAGCTAACTTGTGCCTCAGCCGCTTCATCTACGATTATATCCTTTAGATTGACTCCTGGCTTGATGTCCCCTATTATTTATCCTCTAACCATGATAGATAGTAGTACATATGACCAACGTGAAACCTGTCTGGCTCGATAGTTCCTTATTCAACAATGATCTTTTGGTTCCACATATGTTTCGCCTCGAATTTGAATGGAATGGCATCTCCCTTGAAATCTGCTTTGTACTGGACCATGTTGGAAACCCGAGGTATGACATATTTCCTTCCATCCTGTCTCATTACACTTATAAGAGCATAAGGATAAATGCTTCACAACCCGATCAATGCCAAATGAGTATCCCCCCTTGACCTGATGATGAACTCACTACTAGGAAACTATTCGAACATCCAACGTACCCGCTCGTTTGTCAAATTGCTGAAGAAATGCACCCAACCTACAGAACTTCCAGGTTCTGCAAACCTTTCTAGGATAAACGTCATTTTCTTTGGATGATGGTTGGCTATGTAGTCATTCAGTGGCCTTCACAAAAGCTCTTGACGATATTCTCCACTCTGAATGTATTCTAGCATCCAGACTTGTAGCAATAGATTACAACCCTCAAAGTGTCCAAATCCTTGCTTGCACCGATATAGAGCATGGTATATTTCAGCTAAGATCATGGGGATGATGGTATAAGTTTGTCCCTCGATGCCATCCACTAAGGTCCTAGAGACCATGGCTAAGCAAGTGTGAATCCTTCCTCCTTTCATTGGAAATATCAACAACCCCAAGAAGCAGACGACGAACACATAAACCCAGCAGTGCACCCAACCTAAGGAAGTAATGGTGATTTCATAATAGTGAAGACAATACGACGGTCTATGTCCATAACGCTCTTAAAGAAATTCAAAAGGCATGTATGATTTCTTTAGATAGATCAGTTCATCATTCTTCTTAAAACCCAGTATTTTTAGAAAGTCGCAGGGAGTGCGATTCTCTGGTACCAGTAATCTCGAACTACCCCATGAAAACTTGGTGAAGCCTCCTCTTTCTTCTAAGAGAGGAGTCATTTCTATATTGCCAAATTCGGGAGACATCTCTTCTCTTGTCCCAGAACATGGTAGCGGCCTCAATCAATTCCCTATTTGGTCAAATGTTTAGCAAGGATGACATGTAACTATGTACTCTCCTCGGATGATTTTTGTCGCAAGGTGCAAGGTCTTTCCACCAGTCAAGGATAAAATGTGGGTTGTTTTGGTACATACCAAACCTGGGGATTTGGTGCTTCATCTTCTGCAAACAAACAAAGGTTAGCTCCTTTCCCCCTCCAGATTTGACTACCTACTCAATAATGATCAACACGTTGGCACATTTCTCCTAGTAATGCACATAGTATGATAGTATCCATTGGGATTGTGGAAATCTCGTCGGACTTTCAACAAGGTTTCGTCTTAGCGGGCTGTTACGTTAATAGTGCTTCAACTCGTACTAGGTTTAGCGTGATGCATTTACATTTCAAATTGGAGTAAGGTTTCTAGAAGGGTCTAGACTGGTACTCCCAAGTGGACAACTTGAGAGGGAAAGGCACGGGACTCTCGATTGCACCGATGATCGACTAGTCTACTGCAAGTAAGACTTTCCGATTTAAAAGGGTAATTTTCAGGGAAGCATTGACACTCATCAAGTGCTGCTATGTTGATAATTGGCATGAGTGGAGTATGATGTGGAGCATGATTTATGCATAAATAATAACACATTGCCAAATATTTGCATAATAAAAATAAGTAAAAGCAGTAAATAAAATAGCAAAAGTAAACATGAAATGAAGAGAGAGGAAAGACAAAAGAAAGAAGTCAGTTAGTTAATGAAAATTTGAGAGAACGTAATGAAACATGTAAGGAATAGAGATGGGAGAGTCATAATATAGCTGTATTAGACAAGATGAAAATAGATGGAGAGCGGTCATAGAAAATTTAAACAAATAAAGGTTAATAAGAGAAGGGATGTGCATGTCATAGCAAATTTTAAACAAATAAAGGTGAATAAGGGAAGGGATGTGCATATCGTAGCAAATTTTAAATAATAAAGGTGAATAAGGGAAGGGATATGCATGTAATAGAAGTTTTAAACAAATAAGGAAAAATAAAAGAAAGTAATCCACATAAGTCAAGTTCATTATGGTAAAAGCCTAAGTACCCCCAGCAGAGTCGCCATGTTGTCGCAACCCATTTTCTCGCGATAGCGGGATTCAACGTGTGACAACTCTTTTTGAGGAGGTATTAAAAGAGAAGAGTCGCCACCTAACTATTTTGAGGTGCGTTAGGGCACCTATTTGCAAACAACTTTGTTAGATTAGTCCGTGTCACCGAAGATCGAGTAAGGGCTCAAATTACTTTGCATTAATCTCCCCATTATTCATTGTTACAGATTATTATAGTACCAGATAATGAATACAATTACAAACATTGCATAAAGGAATAACTGCAGGCCTAGAAACAGACCCAAACAAAGTAACCCAGTACCGACTGGGCCTTCAACAGACTTCTTTAACATGAATATCAGGCCCATACCCAACCATATACCAAATAGGAGATCGCATTCACTTGCACGATCCAAAGGTCACACATGAACTCGTACCAAGAGTTGCAAGAAATACATGTCCTACCGAGACAGAATTTGGAACTTGATATCCTCTTGCCTAGCAGGCAAAGACAAACTTTGATTTCTCACTGGTTTAGATACGACGACTCCTCGGTGAAAGAGGGAAAAAAAGGTGTGTGGGAGACTGGTGATTTTGCCCGAAGAGTTTAGGGCAGAGTCTGTTAAGAATTAAGCTTCTAAAAAACTAATTAGAAAGTGAAATCGAGCAGTTTCGCGTGAATGGATACTCTGAAATAGAACGAGAAAAATTGAATTTGACATTGACAATAAATGAGAATTCTCATGGAGAATAGGGGAATATACGAGAAATCATTCACTCCATAGTCTGATGGATCTTTTGAAGAACAGATTAATCGGACGAGAATAAAGATAGTGAAATCTTCTAAGATGTTAATGGGTATCCTCCTCTTGACCAAACAAATTAATGTTAAAAAGAAGCCTGAAGCATTTCTTCATAGAGGAAGGATTATATGACAACTAGTTGAATTCATGTAAAACATATTGATGTTTCAGATGCAAGGCGACAAAATTGATTGGGTAATAAACATGAAAAAAAACTAGGGAAGTCGGTAGGACTCAGAAGGAAGTTTTACACAGGGGACAACATAAGTTGATTCGTGAGAAATTATTCACAAAAGAATGGGGGTACCATGCTAAGCACAATCAAACACTAAAAACTTCATTGGCATATTAAGTTAGGATAACCACAAACAATGTCAATTTTCACAATCCAAGCATACGCCATGATTAGTCAAGGCTTTCGCTTAAAGACTTAACATAAGAATAAAGCAGAGTCATAGACAATCTCAAGTAGGGAATACGATAGAAGGTCTAACATGAGAGCCTAGTAAGAGTAGTATAGCACAACAGGTTCATGAGCAAGTACTAAGTAGAATGAGACAACTTTAACATGTTGAGTATCAGTTACGATACCAAAATTCAGAAACAATATCAGAACTTGTGATAGGTGAAAATATATTCAACTCCAGATTAGCAAGACATGAGGTCTCGTTCACATATAGGAGAAGGGGGATAGATATGGGGTTTACCCTAAGGTCTCAAACAGTTTGAAGAACACAGGAACGCATAAGTCCAAGCATACATTAGAACTTAATAGCATGGAAACAGTCCTTAGCCAACAACGCAGCATCAGGAACTTAGCAAGTTGACAAGGTCTAGAACATATGTATTGATTATTACAAAGACACAATACAGGGCAGGGAATATTCATTAGTTTACAAGTAGCAGAGAAAGTAGGTTTTGGCCAGTGACATGATCAGGAGTTAAATCTACAAAAATACTATGTTACACATGAATGATTCGGCAAGAATTAGAACAGGTTCTGGGCTTAACTTGACTTTTCACAAGAGTACAGAAAAAGGAAAGAAGCTAAACTTAGAATAAGCAACGATAATAAGCATTTAACATATATGTTGGAGCAAACAAAATCAAGAAACTGAATCAGGACAAACAAAAAATTTGATTATTAGAAAGCATAGAGCCTCAAGAAGATCTTCAGAGTATACAATATCGTACAACTTCATAAAAATTCCAGATACATGGATGTGCAGAGTAGGATTCAAACGGAAAGGAATGAAATTGCAACAGCCATAGGTGCTTACCAGTTACAGATTAATGGACAAGTAAATACGCAGAATAATTTCAGCAATACTCCAATGTCAATGGCAAACAAATAGTAGAACCCAGGAATCTAAGTGCGTTAGAGTTCCCAAGGGTTTCAAATGAACCTCAGGCAGTGCTCACACTGAGAAAGGTTCGATAATTGAATTCTGGTGGCCTTGGATTTCAACCAGCCAAGAAATTGAGCCTCAGAGTAGTAAAAGATGAATAAGAATAAGAGAGTAGTAGAAAATTATTAGTGATTAAGGTCTGTCCAAAGAGGAAACTGGGAGGGGTTTATATATTGTTTAAATTAAGATGAATTAACAAGGAAAACAATCAATTAAACCTAAATCAGGAAAGAAAACATCACATGCAATATATAATAGAACAAGTAAAAGACGAATCGAAATCCAACCCTAGTTGGAATCGAACTTATGGCAAATCGTTCACAAGCCCCAATCACGACAGAATCAACGGAGATATACCATATACAAGAGAGATTTTCTCTTCTCTAGTGTACATAACTACAATAGCACCCAGAACCATAGAATCAAGGCCTGATTTGTGAGAATCAGACTTGCAATAAGTGCAATGGCAACAAATTCTACCATAGATAACTAATAGTAGCAAGAAAGGTAAGAAAAACACGCGTATGGACGCGTATAAGGAAAGAATGAGAAAGGAACTCCATTGTAATGAAACGGTCGGTCTTTTTGAGAGTTAGCACCCCGATCCCCTAATAACTACTTCTCCTATGTCTATTTAGGTTATTGAAACATGTCGGAGCGTTGAGTGGTGAAATCCGGAGTGATTTCGGACACATAGTCCTTAAATGTGGATTTTAGCCTTTGAATTCAGGCCGTAGCTAGAGTTGTGTGAAGACGGAACAGGAATGGAATTCTGTCAACTCCATTAGCTCCATTGGGTGATTCCGAGGTTAGGAGTGTGTTCGGAATGGGTTTTCGAGGTCGGTTGTAGATTTAGGCTTGAATTGGCGAAAGTTAGAATTTCGGCGATTTCCGCCGATAGGTGAAATTTTGATATCGGACTCGTAATGGAATTCCGAAAGTGACAGAAGGTCCCTAATGTCATTTATGACCTTTGTGCAAAATTCTAGGTCATTCGGATGAGTTTAGACGTGTTTAGGCATCGAACGTGAATTCTAGATATTTCATAAGTTCTTAGGCTTGAATCTATGCATATTTGATAATTTTTATGTTATGAGATGTTTTTTAAGGCTCGACCATGTTTGAATGAGGTATTCAGGTTGGTTGGTCATTTTGGTTGAGGTCCTGTGGGCCTCAGGTATGTTTCGGGTGCCCAAACGGGCATATTTTGGCTTAAGTCTTCTGCTGGTTTTGCTGGTTTTACAGCAGCAGGTGGTTGTTCTCTGCGATCGCGTGACTAAGTCCACGATCGCGTAGGGTAAGTTGAGGCTATCGTTAGATGTTCTTCGCGATCGCACAAGTCAAATCGTGATCACAGTGTGTGGGATACTTTTCCTTCACGATCGCATGATCTGGATCGCGATCGCGTAATGTATCCTTAGTCTGAGAAAACTTTAATAATTTCTCTGTGCGGTTGCGAGGTCCTAACCGCGATCGCGTAGCTCTGGGTCGTGAAGGTCCGTGATCGCAGGCACATAGCTACGTTCGCGTAAGAGGAATTCTGGGCGCGTGTGAGATTACTCTCCGCGATTGCGACTCATTGTACGCGATCACATAGAAGAAATACCTAGGCAGTCTTTAAAGACCCAAGTCTGAGGGTTTATGTTATTTTCACCATTTTCAAATTTGAGAGCTCGGGAGAAGCAATTTTTGGAGGCTTTTGCACCTGGGTAACTTGGGTGAGTGATTTCTACCCAACTTAGATTAATTTCCATGATTCCTAACTTAAATCTAGTCGTGAGTGAATGGGTGTCCGGAAAATATAATTTTTACCCGATTCCGAGACGTGGGTCTGGGGGACGTTTTGGGCGAATTTCCTAGTTTCGCGTATTAGCTTCGAACTTATTAGCTATTTTTGTTTCCTTGAAATGATATTTACACTATGCAATCGAATTGACTAGATTTTGGCCACCCGAAGTTGGATACTCGTGGCAAGAGCGTGGTATTGAGTTGATTAGCGCAATCAAGGTAAGTGGCTTGCCTAACTCTATGTTGGGGACTTCCCCTTAGGCATTTTTATAATGATTTTGTTAGTGGACACCGTGTACGTGAGGTGACGAGGGCGTACACGGGGCATTGTTGCTAAAATTCCACTTTTCCTTCCATGGCATCACTCATTTTCATTCCTATATTACTGTTTCCTGTCTTAATTGAGTAGTTACCTTAAGAATAAGTATGCCTACCCGTCCTTACTTTATTTCCTCTTATTTGCTACTAGTTGCACCATACTTAGTATTTTTACTTTATTCTTGCCTGTTTTTTTTCCTGCACTGTTTAATAAAGACGTATTTGACATACTTCTGCATTGAATATTTAAATTAGGACTATGGACCGAGATCCGGGAGCTTTCCCCTGTACTGCATTGCGTGTTTAAATTGGGACTTCGGACCGAGATCCGGGAGCTTTCCCTCTGTACTGCAATGCATATTTAAATTGGGACTACAGACGGAGATCTAGGATTTTTTCCCCTGTACTGCATAGCATATTTAAATTGGGACTACGAACTGAGATCCAGGAGCTTTCCCCTTGTACTGCATTGCATATTTACTGTCGAGATATATGTTGTGCTGAGCCGAGGGCTCTCTTTCTGTTATTAATTTTTTTCCAGTTTCCATTAATCCAGTTTATTATTGCTTATCTATATTTCACTGTTTTAAATTTATAATTGACTTGTTTTAAAACTCAGTAGAGCCTCAACCTGACCTCGTCACTACTTGACTGGGGTTAGGCTTGGCACTTACTGAGTACCGAATGTGGAGTACTCATGCCCTTTCCTGTACATGTTTTTCCCATGTGCAGATCCAGGTACCAGTGCACCGTACAGTGGCTAGGCGTATCTTAGCAGCTGCTTAGGAGACCACGAGGTAATTCTGCCGCGTCCGCAGGATCTCATGAGTCCCCTTCCTACTCTATATAGATATAAGAGATATATAAATACACTTTCCTTATTCCTTTGTATTGAGCTACAGTAGTTCAGAGTTTGTGACTTTGTGATGTTCCGGATTTTGGGAAAGTAAAAACTGTAAATGTCGAGCTGCTAAATTTTATAGGATTGCTTTTTCTTCGCTGTTTCTATTATTGTTTTACCTTATTTTCCGCAAATTTTAGGCTTACCTATTCGTAGAGACTAGGTGCCATCACGAGACCATTCGGAGGGTAATTCGGGTCGTGACAAGTTGGTATCAGAGCGTCTAGGTTCATAGGAGTCACAAGTCAAAAGCAGGTTTAATAGAGTCTCGCGGATCACTACGGAGACGTCCGTACCTATCTTTGAGATGCTATGTAACTATTAAAAACAATCATATTCTTTGGAATTCCTTATCGTGCTAGTTACTTTCATCAAATTCTTAAGCTCTATTCTATTCTTGCTTACAGATGATTCGTACCCGTACCGGACGTAGTGATGATCAGACACTCGAGCCCCCAATCAGAGTCGTCAGAGGTAGGGGCCGTGGCAGAGGACGAGCACGCAGTGCAGCCCGATCACCGGCTAGAGTAGAGGCAGAGGAGTCCCCAGCGGCCGCAGTTGGAAGGGCACAGGAGGTCCCTACTATTACTCCAGCCCTCTAGGAGACATTGGCTTAGTTCAGACTGCCTTCAATACTCTGTCTCAGGCGGGACTACTTCTGATAGCTCCAGCTACATCCTTGGTCGGGGAGTACACAGACTCCCACAGGCCGTACTCCTGAACATATGGTTTATATTGGGCAGGTTCCAGATTATATTTCTATGCCCCCAGCAGCTCCAGCTCAGCATGAGACTAGGATAGCTGCTCCTGAGGCAGAGCAGCTCCGACTTGAGAGGTAGAAGAAGTACCACCCACCTAAGTTCAGCGGACTAGCTTAGGATGAAGCCCTGGGTTTTCTTGAGGGGTGTCATAGCATTCTCCGCACTATGGGTATTGTGGAGACGAGTGGGGTTTCTTTCACTGCTTTCCAGCTGAGGGGAGAAACTTATCAGTGGTGGCGTTCTTTTGAGCTGAGTAGCCCGGAAGAGGCAGCCTCAATTACTTGGGCTCAGTTCTCCGAGATGTTCTTACTTGAGTTTGTCCCTCAAAGCTTCAGGGATGCTTGGCGTGTGGAGTTTGAGTAGCTACGCTAGGGTACCATGATTGTGTCATAGTATGCAGTTCGTTACATCGATTTGGCTCTCCATGCACCAGCTTTGGTTTTCACTGTCAGAGAGAGTATTTGACGCTTTATTGAGGGACCCCACCCTAGTATTCGGACCAGCATGGCTAAAGAGCTGGACACCAATATTACTTACCAGCAGGCCGTGAGTATTTCCCCGAGGATTGAGACTATTTTAGCCCAGGACAGGGAGGAGAGAGAGGCCAAGAGGTCTCGAGAGACTGGTCATTTTTCAGGAGCATGTTCACTAGCAGCACGCTATGGTAGGGGTTTTGTGAGTTGCCTCGTTCATTCAGCTCTTCCAGCATCCAGTGGTATTCCAGCTCCTCCTGGAGCTCAGGAGCCTTTTTGTGTACCGCCAGTATCCCAGGTGCCTCCTGCTTGAGCTGCTATCACTGGCCAGTCCAGCAGGCCAGTTTAGAGTCAGCAGCAGCCGCCACGTCCTCCGAGGGGTTGTTTATGATGTGGTGACCCTCGTCATGTGATCAGAGATTGCCCTAGATCTAGGAGGGGTGCACCACCTCATACTTATCAGGTTCCACATCTTCCATCGGGTACTCCAGCTATTCTTCCAGCCCCAGCTGCTACCCCACCTTCTCAGACATCTCGAGGTGGAGGTCGGGGAGGTCGAGGTCGCCCTAGAGTGGGAGGCTAGGCCAGATATTATGCTCTTCCAGCCCGCTCAGAGGCTGTTGCTTTAGATTCGGTCATCACAAGTATTGTCCCTGTTTCTCATAGGGATGCATCTGTATTATTTGATCCAGGTTCTAGTACTCATATGTATATTCTTACTTTGCTTCACATTTGGGGATATCTCGAGATTCTTTGAGTTCCCCCGTATATGTTTCTACTTATGTGAGAGATTCTCTTATTGTGGACCGCGTATATCGGTCGTGCTTGATTGTTATTAGTTGTTTTGAGACTAGGGCTGACTTACCATTACTCAGCATGGTAGATTTTGATGTTATTTTGGGTATGGACTGGTTGTCGCCCTACTATGTTATTCTTGATTGTCACGCCAAGAATGTGACGCTGGCTATGCCAAGATTACCGAGGTTAGAGTGGAGAGGTTCCTTAGAGTATACTCCCCGCAGAGTCATTTCTTTCCTTAAGTCTCAGTAGATGGTCGGGAAGGGGTGTGCTGCGTATTTGGCTTATTTGAGAGATGTTAGTGTTGAGACCCCTACGGTTGAGTCAGTCCCCATTATCAGGGATTATCCTGATGTTTTTCCAGCTGATCTTTCGGGTATGCCGCCCGATAGAGAAATTGATTTCGGCATTGACTTGTTGTCGGGCACTCAACCCATTTGCTTTCCTCCCTATCGCATGGATCCTCTTGAGTTGAAAGAGTTGAAGGAGCAGTTGCAGGAGTTGCTTGAAAAAGGTTTCATCAGGCCCAGTGTATCACCTTGGGGTGCTCCGGTGTTGTTTGTGAAGAAAAAGGATGGTTTGATGCATATGTGTATTGACTATCGACAGCTGAATAAGGTGACCGTGAAGAACAGGTACCCATTGCCTCACATTGATGATATTTTTGACCAGTTATAGGGTGCTAGGGTATTCTCCAAGATTTATCTGCATTCGGGTTATCATTAGTTGAAGATTCGGGATCCGGATATCCCCAAGACTGCCTTCAGGACCAGTTATGGCCACTATGAGTTCCTTGTTATGTTATTTGGGCTAACGAATTCCCCAGCAGCCTTCACGCACCTGTGTGGCGTATTTCGGCCTTATCTTAATACTTTCATCATCGTGTTCATTGATGACATTTTGGTATATTATTGGTCTCAGGAGGATCATGAGCAGCACTTAAGGATCGTGCTTCAGACTTTGAGAGAGAAGAAGTTGTATGCCAAATTTTCTAAGTGTGAATTTTGGCTTGATTCTGTGGCATTCCTAGACCATGTGGTATCTTCAGATGGGATCAAGGTAGACCCGAAGAAGGTAGAGGCGGTGCAGAGTTGGCCTAGACCGACTTCAGCTACTGAGATCTATAGTTTCCTCGGTTTGGCTGGGTATTATCGCCGATTTGTGGGGGGATTTTCATCCATTTCTGCGCCCATGACAAGACTGACCCAGAAGGGTGCACCTTTTATATGGACTGAGGAGTTTGAAAAGAGCATTCAGAAGCTCAAGACAGCACTGACTAAAGCTCCAGTGTTAGTATTGCCTACAGGTTCAGGGTCCTATATAGTCTATTGTGATGCTTCAAGAATTGGCCTGGGAGCGGTGTTAATGCAGGACGGTAGGGTGATTGCCTACCCGTCCAGACAGCTAAAGGTACATGAGAAAAACTACCATGTTCATGATCTCGAGTTGGCAGCGATTGTTCACGCCCTGAAGATACGTCGTCATTATTTATATGGTGTTCCCTGTGAGATATTCACGGATCACCGGAGTTTGCAGCACATATTCAGGCAGAAGGATCTCAGTTTGCGCCAGCGTAGGTGGTTGGAGTTGCTAAAGGACTATGACATCACTATATTATATCACCCGGGGAAGGCCAATATGGTGGCCGACGCCTTGAGTCGCTGGGCGGAGAGTTTGGGGAGTTTGGCATATCTTCCGGCAGTTGAGAGGCCCTTAGCCTTAGATATTCAGTCCTTAGCCAGTCAGTTCGTGAGGTTGAACCTTTCGGAGCCTTGTCGGGTTTTAGCTTCTGTGGTGGCTCGGTCTTCTCTTTATGACCGCATTCGAGAGCGCCAATATGATGATCCCCACCTTCTGGTCCTCCGGGATAGAGTTCGACGGGGTGATGCCAGGGATGTGACCATAGGTGATGATGGTGTGATGAGGATGCAAGGCCGTATTTGTGTGCCCAATGTAGATGGGATTCGGGAGTTGATTCTTGAGGAGGCCCATAGTTCGCGGTATTCCATCCATCCGGGTACCGCGAAGATGTACCAGGATCTGAGACAACACTATTGGTGGAGAAGGATGAAAAAGGATATAGTGGAGTTTGTGACCAAGTGTCTCAACTGTCAGCAAGTCAAATATGAGCATCAGAGCCCATGAGGCTTACTTCAGCAGATTGAGCTTCCAGAGTAGAAGTGGGAGCGGATCACCATGGACTTCGTGGTTGGACTTCCTCGGGCTTTAGGAAGCATGATGTTATTTGGGTGATTGTGGATCGACTGACCAAATCAGCCCATTTTATTCCAGTGCTGACTACATATTCATCTTAGAGGTTGGTTGAGATTTATATCAGAGAGATTATTTGCCTCCACGGTATCCCAATATCTATCATTTCAGACAGAAGTACACAATTCACTTCACGATTCTGGAGAGTCGTTCAGCAGGAGTTAGGCACCAAGGTAGAGTTGAGTACAACTTTTCACCCTCAGACGGACGGGCACTCCGAGCGCACGATTCACATTCTCGAGGATATGCTCTATGCATGTGTGATAGATTAAACCAGAAATCTTGAGTATGAATGCTTGAAAAAACACTTCCAGAAATCAGAATCCAAAGAGAGAAAATAGGAGCTGAACTAGGCTATCTATTCTTGAGCTTGTTTTCAAAAAAAGAAGTTAGATTTTCCCTTCTAACAATGCTTTTTCTTGAAAAAAAAACTTTTTTGTTTTTGAATGGAAGATACTTCTGTATTTTTCAGAATGTTTCAACAGCTAGAAAAGAGTGTTTTTCTTTTTAGATTGTCCAAAAAAAGTCCTCCTCTTAGGCTGAATATCCTAGTCTATATATAGGGAAATTTAGAGTAGCATCTTTAGAGGATATTCCTAATCCTATTAGGCTGAAAAAGTACAAGTACAACTGTCAGACCTTATTCTTTTGGACAACTGTACCTTCTTCTAGAACATTCTATTAATTCTAGCCCTTATCCCCTTTTAAAGTTACTGTTTTACCCTTAAAGAATCTGATTCTTATGATATTTTCCTAATTCTAGAAGTTTCTTGGGTTGTTATACCCAAGATTCTTCAGTTGTAATTCCTAAACTATCCCTTAATATCCTTAGAATTACCCTTTAAGACTAATCAAGATTATCTATTGATTTGGGTTAATTACTAGGTTAAAGAACTTGAAATTGATTCATCATTAACTAGAGATTAAGCTTAGGTGAATTATTTTAGATTTAAACCTAATTGTGATTAACTCAATTTGAGTCAATATAATTAATCAACCTAATTGAGTGATCAACTTAATCAACCCTTAGTGAAGTTGCAATTAACTAACTCTTAGCTTAGTATGTAATTAGCTAAGTAAATGTTGACTAATTAAGATGACTAACTCACCAATCAATCTTTGATTTTAGTTGAGCTATTTTCAGGTTCTAGGTTAGTTAGTTTAGGTCCTTAGAGTTAGTTTCCAATTATACTATTAGTTATCTTAGTTTCAAGGGTATACCTAATCAACTAATTAATAGTTAACTAATCATACTACTAAATCAAAGGTGAGTTGAGGTGAAATCAATTCAACAATAAACTAAAAATTAGAAAACAAGTTAGGGGATCGAATAGCTGAGCATAATACAAAGAAACCTAGACATGGTCAATCAACTGATGCAAATACATGAAGCACATTTAAAACTCATGAATCGTCAAAACCTGAGCTATATCATTCCAATATCAAAATAGGGTTCAATTAACCTAAGCATGTATGTGTGAACTAACAATACACAAGGTCAATTAACCAAATATGAATCAATGATAGGAAACAGATATGCACTGATATAGTAATAAGAATCTTAAGTTATCTACTAAGCAAGGAAGTCTATTCAGGTTCTGAATTAATTACAAGAAGGAACGTTCAAGCAAACAGGAGCAAAATAACAAGAGAAATAAGCTGGTCTAAGAAGGAACAATGGAAACAGTAATTAAACCTATTAATTTGGTCATGATTTCTTTTCACAGTAAAACCCTAGGAACAGACAAAAGAAAAAGGAAATAACTGTTTCTTTTTCTAGAAAAAGCTTTGGCCGGAAAACCAGGGGGTCGCTGGACCTTGGCCGGACTCCGACAGTGTTTGAAAACGAGTCAAACCCTCATGAATCAATTGCTCTACTCAAGAGCAATTGACTCATGAAGGTCCGAGCTGCTGGTTATCTCTAAATCAGTCGGAGTGGGATTTCTAGGTTTTAAAATTTTCAGATATGAAATTTGAGGGATTTGAGTGGGTTTCTGATTAAATCAATGGTAGAGGGTGATTGAGGATGAAGAGAGGGTTGTAGGGTGAATGTTTGGGGTTGTTTGGAGGTCGTCCGCCACCGGTAGGTGATTTCCGGTGGGCGGAGCAAGGTGGGAGTGCTAGGGCGGCTAGGGTTTGGTTATACAAAAGAGAGAGAGGGTCTGTATGGGTGTAAGTCTTTGAGTTCGAATGGGTGTGGGGGTAGAATTTGGACAACTTTATACTTAGGGGTCCTTAATTTAGGACCGTTGGATCAATAAGATCCAACGGCCAGGAGGCTTGAGGGGATGAAACGGGGTCGTTTGGGATGGGCGTTTGGCCAGGCCGGGTAAAGGTGTATTGGGCAGGGTGTGTTTGTGTATAGAGAAGGGGTTTGGACCTCGGTAATTTGGCCCAGGTCCGATTTTAATCCCCTTTTAAGCTAATCTAAACTAATTAATTAATTTGAATTAAATCAAAACTCAACAAAAAAGTAGTAATTAATTCTAACTTAGTCTTTGTCTAATTATAAATTAATTAAGAGTAATACCATTTAATTTAATACTCATATCATTTAAGGAATATATTTCACAATTTTGTTAGAAAAATGAATAAATTAATCATTAAATCTACATTGTGTCAAATAATCAACATTTTTGTTGTTATCTATTTCAATCCATTACAAATAATATATTAATTAGCTCTAACTCTAGTTTAAATTTTAATTAATGAGTAAATTAAAAGGTGAAATTTCTAGTTAACATTTGTAATTATTTGATGAATAATTTTCCAATAAAATGGTTGAAGTTATGCACCGAATCATGCAACTTTAAATCATTTATGAATTTTAAAAGACAAATTATGATTTATGCAATGCAAATAATTTGCACACAAACTTTGACATTCAACAAAGGTTTATAACACTAATTAATTTATTGAATTTTGTAGGAATATATAGTAGGTTAAAAATTACATGCTCACAATTCTTCCCGTGCACTTTTAACTGTCTGGAGGCGTAGGCAATCACCCTACCGTCCTGCATCAATACCGCTCCCAAGCCAACTTTAGAAGCATCACAATAAACTGTGTAACAACCCAAACCAGTAGGCAAATATGGTACTGGAGCTGTAGTCAATGCTGACTTGAGATTCTGAAAGCTCTCCTCACACTCATCAGACCATCTGAATGGAGAACCCTTCTGGGTCAATCTGGTCAAAGCCGAAGCAATAGAAGAGAATCCCTTCACAAAGAGATGGTAATATCCCGCCAAACAAGGAAACTCCTAATCTCTGTAGCTGAGGACGGTCTGGGCCAACTCTGCACCGCCTCTATCTTCTTTGGATCAACCTGAATCCCCTCACTAGACACCACGTGCCCCAAGAAAGCTACCGAACCAAGCCAAAACTCATACTTGGAGAATTTTGCATAAAGCTTCTCCCACCTCAACCTCTATAACACAACTCTCAAATGCTGAGCATGCTCTTCCCGGCTACGAGAATAAACCAGGATGTCATCAATGAACACAATGACGAAGGAATCAAGATAATGCTGAAACACGTTGTTCATCAATTGCATGAACGCAGCTGGGGCATTGGTTAACCCAAATGACATAACCAAGAACTCATAATGACCATATATGGTCCTGAAAGCAGTCTTCGGAATCTCAGAATCCCGAATCCTCAACTGATGATACCCTGATCTCAAATCAATCTTGAAAAACACTCTGGCTCCCTAAATCTGGTCAAACAAATCATCAATGAGGGGCAAGGGATACCGGTTCTTCACCGTAACCCTGTTCAGCTGCCGATAATCAATACACACACGCATGGACCCATCCTTCTTCTTCATGAACAACACTGGTGCACCCCAAGGTGACACAATAGGCCGAATGAACCCTTATCCAGGAGTTCCTTAAGCTTCTCCTTCAATTCCTTTAGCTCCGGTGATGCCATACGATAAGGTGTAATAGAAATAGGTTGAGTGCCTGACACCAAGTCAATACCAAAATCAATATCCCTGTCAGGTGGCATGCTTGGCAGGTCTGCAGGAAACACATCCGGAAAGTCACGGACCACAGGATTTGAACCAATAGCGGGAGTCTCACCACTGACATCCCTCACAAAGGCCAAATAAGATAAACACCATTTTCAACCATGCGCTGAGCCTTCAGGTAGGAAATCACCCTACTAGGCATATACTCGGAAGAACCTCTCCACTCAACCCTCAGAAACCCCGGCATAGCTAAGGTCACAGTTTTAGCTTGACAATCAAGAGCAGCATGGCATGGAGATAACCAATCCATGCCCAATATCACGTCAAAATCGACCATGCTGAGTAACAGTAGGTCCACTCAGGTCTCCAGACCCCCAATAGACATCATGCACAACCGATACACACGGTCCACAACAACAGTATCGCCCACCGGAGTCGACACATGAACAGAGGTTACTAGAGACTCACGGGGCACATCAAGAAAATGGGAAAAATATGAAGAAACATTGGAATATGTAGAACCAGGGTCAAATAAATCCAAGGCATCTCGGTAACAGACTGAGACAATGTCTGCGATCATGGCATCTGAGGCTATAGCATCTAGCCTGGCTGGGAATGCATACATGTGAGCCTGACCTCCCTATGCTCGACCTCCCCCTCTAGGCCAGCCTCTGGCTGACTGACTACCAACCTTTGGCTGCCTGGGCGGGTGGTGAAGTAGCTGTAGCTGAATTCGAGGGCTGACCCCTCTACTGAGAATATCCACTGGTACGGCAGGTACACTACCTCCACACGTGCTCGAACTCTCCACATTCAAAGCAACTCCCTGGAGCTGGAGGCAGGGACTGATAGAAACCCCTAGCACCCGTACAGCCACTGGAAGACTCATGCATAGAAGAACCCTGAACTGGGGGTGCTCGATCTACACTTTGAGCTGGGAGGGCACCAAATGAAGTATGACATGACTGAGAACCACGGGGACCATGCCCCGAAGATGCACCACTATATGCTGGGCGACCTGTTTCAGGAGGCCTGAATGAGAGGCCCCTACCCTGCTGAAACTATCCCCTGAAGGGAGCACCACTGGGACTGCCCGAACCACGAGGCCTCTTGGCCTCCCTCTCCTCCCACTCCTGGCGGTGAACGGACTCAATATCTCGAGCTTGTCAACAACCTGCTCGAATGAAGCACCCGATACTCTCTCCCGAGTCATAAATAACTGAAGCTGATAAGAAAGACCATCTACAAACTTCCTCACCCTTTCCCTATCAGTAGGGACAATCTTAGAAGCATGCCTAGCCAACTCGGAGAACCTCATCTCGTACTGAGTAACTGATAACTTTCCCTGGCACAGTTGCTCAAACTGCCTGCGTTGCTCCTCTCTGTGGGACTGAGGAACATACTTCTCCATAAAGATCGTGGAGAACTGCTTCGAGGTGAGAGGTGCTGAACCAACCGGCCTACGCCTCTCGAATGAGTCCCACCAGGTAAAGGCAGCACCCACAAACTGAAATGTAACAAATGAGACCCCACTGGTCTCCAATATACCCGCGGTATGCAGTATCCTCTAGCACCTATCTAGAAATCCCTAGGCATCCTCGCCCTTTGTACCGCTGCAAGTCGTAGGCTGAAGTATGCTGAATCTCTCCAACCAGCGTTGCTCGTCCTCAGGCATAGCAGGGACCACATAATCCTGGACCGGAGCAACTGCCTGAGCTGGGGCTGCTCCTGGTGCCTGAATACCCTATGCAGCCTGCTCAGGTGCCCAGGCAGCTGGAGTCTGATTGCCTCCCCCAGCCTGAGTTGTGGTGGCAGTAGAAGACATGGCGACTGCTCGAGCCAAACTGGTGCACACTATCAATATCTGAGACAGGGTCTCCTGAAGACCCGGAATAACCATATGAATTGCTGGTGCCTGAGCCTGTCCTACTGGAACACCATTGGCGGGATTCTGATCCTGATCGATAGGGGGGTCCTGTCGTACTGCCCCGGCTGCTGCGAGGGCTGGCCCCTACCTCTACCACGGCCTCGACCTCGGCCTCGACCTCTCGCTGGTCTAGCCGGTGACTGGTCACTCTGGTCGGTATGGCGTGTCCTCACCATCTGTGAGAGAATGAAACAACGTAAGTTCAGATTTTAAGAATCAATCGATCAGCACGAAAGAGTTCAAGAAAGGTATAAATGTTTCCTAAAAGTTCGGCAGCCTCTCGAAGATAAGTACAGACATCTCTGTACCGATCCGCAAGACTCTACTAAACATGCTCATGATCGTTGAGTCCTATGTAACCTAGGCTCTGATACCATACTATCACGACCCCAAATCCAGGCCAGTCGTGATGGCGCCTATCATGGAACTAGGCCAGCCAAAACCCTAACTCGAATCATAATAAGCTCCCATTTACATCTTTTCTATGCCGATTACCTAGAGAGGTTTCCTTTAAACATTTATAACACAGTTAAATCTATAGTGAACATTAAATACAACCCCCGAAAACCCGCAGCAAACATGTCATGAGCATCTAGAGGAATAAGCCACAATATACCATTATAATACAAAACCTCAGAATAAAAACTGGATACAACAAGAAGGGAAAACAGAGATGCTGCAGACGCTGAACAACTACCTCTATATCCTGCAATCCGGCTCCGCACGGAATAAATGTCTAATGCTCTATATCTACACCTAAATCTATACACAGAGGTGCAGGGAGTAATGTGAGTACGCCAACTCAGTAGTAATGAAAATAAATCAAGTCTAAGCGGCAAGGAAACACATAAAATCAATGCCATCAAATCACAATATACACAGCCTTACTTTCCAATGGTATAAACATAGATATACGAAATCATCATGCTTTAAAACTAACTTCAGAAAAGTCCTTTGAAGAATGCATATTTTTAACAACTTCGAACCGAAAGATTTAGTATGAAAATGAAATGAATCATATAGAGGCCCCTGGGGCAAAATGTATTTCATAAGTTCAGAATGAAAGTAGTAAAATCATAAGTAGCCCTTCGGGCAAAACATATATCATAATCAGCCCCTCGGGCATGCCTCACAGTCACTCAGCACCTCACAATCACTCAGCACCTCCCAATCACTCATGTATCCCAATCACTCGTTACTCGGCACTCCGCACTCCGCACTCAGCGCTCTGTGCGCTCACTAGGGTTGTGTACAGACTTCGGAGGGGCTCCTTCAGCCCAAGCGCTAATATCACTCAGCACCTCACCATCACTCAGCACCTCACAATCAGGCTCTCGGCCTCACTCAGCACAACCACTCAAAAGGCCCCTCGGGCGAATCAGTAAAACAGGGTACTCGACCCAAAACATCATTTTAAACCTCAAAGTGGTGTAAATCAGGTTGAGTTTCGAAAACAGTAAGCACAATGTGGCTGAGTGAAATAATCAACAAATAGTAAGGAAAAACAGCAGTGAAAATCCCCCAAGGGTTCTAAACAGATCGGCACAAGGCCCCAAACACGGCTTATAGCCCAAATATTTCAAACATAATTTAACATAAGGTTTTGAGTAAAATATGAAACTCATGAGTTTACGCGGAGAGGACCTAGTCGAATCCAAAAGTTAGTAAGCGCCGCATACTCATCATCCGACATGTGCGTCATTCTAAAATCAGTGAGAAACATGTAGTCCGGGGTTCCATACCCTCAGGACAAGATTTATAACCATTACTTACCTCTACTGGGCCAAAACACTTGTCCGCAATTCTCTTGCCCCTTAAATTGGCTCCCGATTTCTCAGAAACTAGCCAAAAGCAGTTTAACATCATCAATATATAACAAAGGAACTCAACCCAATCGAAAACTATCAAATTACGTAAGAATCTCGAAATTCGGCCAAACCCGAGCCCCGGTCCCACATCTCGGAATTCAACAAAATTTGCATCATTAGAATCCTCGTCCTCCCACGATTCTATACATACCAAGAACATTAAAATCGGACCACAATTGCCCTCTCAAATCCTCAAAAGAAAAATTAATTTCCCATGCACCCTTCTTCCCCAATTTGGGTTTAATTCCAGCAAATTCTATGGTTTAATATTACTTATAAATCTACATATAAACGAGTTATGAAGTTCAAAACCTTACCTCCAAGTGAATCCCTTCAATTTCCTCGTCAACCCTCTCAAAAGTGCTCCCAACTCGTTAACAATGGTGGAAAATGAGCTATTCTCGCACAAATGGCCTTTTAAAAAATTCTGCCCAGCCATTAAATTTTCTTCACTCGCAACCCTTGGCATGCGATCGCGATGCACAGACCAACAAAACAATGCGATCGCAGACAAATACACATGATCACATAGAAAAACTCTCCACCCCACACACGCGCCTCAAAATACTCTACGCGATCGCAGAAATACCCACGCGATCGCACTGCCTTTCTTGACCAACCTATGCGATCGAAATCCTAACCACGCGATCGCATAGAGAAAAATGTCTGCCCCACTCTTTTACTCCACGTGATCGCAAACATCCTCCCGCGATTGCATAGAAGGAAACCAGAACCTGACACCACCAAAAAATCTTCCCAGTTTTCAAGCCAAGAGTTGCTCCGTTAACCATCCAAAACACACCCGACGCCCTCGGGACCTCAACCAAACATACCAACATAACCCATAACATCATTCAAACTTAGTCGAGCCTTCGAAACGCAGAAAACAACGCAACAACACCAAAATCACATCAAATTCAAGCCTATGAACTTTGAAACTTCCAAATTTCGCCAACTACGCCGAAACCAATCAAAACACCTCCGATTGACCTGAAATTTTGCACACATACCCAAAATTACATTACAGACCAGTTCCAACTTCCGGAATCCCATTCCGACTCCGATAGCCTATTTTCCATTGCCGACCGAAAATCGCCAAAAACTAACTTTTGCCAATTCAAGCCTAATTCCACACCGGACATCAAAACTTCATTTTGAACACACTCCTAACTCCCAAATCACCTAACGAAGTTATCCGAGCCATAAATCTGCATTCCGAGGTTGTTCACCAATAAGTCAACTCTTTGTTGACTTCCTCAACTTTTAGGCTACTTTAAAAGACCAAAAGCCTAAATTCTCACCATAACCACTTCGGATCCAAACCAATTGACCCAACACAACAAAAACATATAGCAATATATAAAAAAAACAGAAATGGGGGAAACGGGGTAAATCTCACGGAACGACCGGCCGGGTCATTACATCACGCTTGGCAATTACTGAGTACTGAATGTGGAGTACTCACGCCCTTTCCTGTGCATGTTTTCCCCATGTGCAGATCCAGGTACCAGTGCACCGTACAGTGGCTAGGCGTATGTTAGCAGCTGCTTAGGAGACCGCGAGGTAATTCTACCGCATCCACAGGATCTCACGAGTCCCCTTCCTACTCTAGTATAGATATAGGAGATACATAGATGCACTTTCCTTATTCCTTTGTATAGAGCTACAGTAGTTCAGAGTTTGTGACTTTGTGATGTTCCGGGTTTTGGGAAAGTAAAAGCTCTAAATGCCGAGCGGCTAAATTTTATAGTATTGCTTCTTCTTCATTGTTTCTATTATTGTTTTGCCTTATTTTCCGCAAATTTTAGGCTTACCTAGTCGTAGAGACTAGGTGCCGTCACGAGACCATTCGGAGGGTAATTCGTGTGTGACACATAGTCAACTAGGGTTTAGTGTGAGAGAGTAGATGAGAGAATATAGGGCGGCTGGCTGAGGGAAATGATCTCCAAGGTTTGGTGTGAGAATATAAGGAGAGTGGGGGTTCTATTTTGGGCCATTTATTACTTGAGATCAACGGTTATGATTAAAGAAGGTGGGGCAGGTCTATAAACGGGTCTAGATCGGGTTAGAAAATTAGAGGGGTCATTTGGTTTGGGCCGGGGAATTGGATCAGATGTTTGGGCCTTGATTTTGGTCCGAAATTAACTCAAAATTGGGCTACAAATAAAAATACACGAAAATAGTTAATAAAATAATCTATAAAACTATTTACTAGATAATAAAATATTACTTGTGCAGTAAAGTGATTATAAATAATAAATTAATATTATGAAATATAAAAAAATACTATTTGGCACAAATGATGTGAAAATGTAATTATTCATAGCAAATAGGCTATTATTGTAAGATTATGTAAATAGCCTAAAAATACAAATATAACTATATAAAAATGAGGTAAAAATATTATGAAACCTATATGTAGATACAAATAATAAGTTTAGATGACTAAGTCATCCCAAATAATTTGAAAGGATAATTAATAAATAATTGTGTATTTAAATGCAAGGAAATCAATTTTAAAGCTCTAAAAATTATGAAAAATTATAGAAAATAATTCTATAACTATGTAAATTAAGTAATGATGCAAAATGATATTTTGAAGGTATATATACTATTACAAAAAGATATGAGCGAAAAATTGGGTATTAACAGGGCATAAGGCTGAACACGGGAATTATCCATGCCATCCACCAAGGAGGCTATCATGCAGTCATTGATCAAACGTGGTCCCAACCCGTTCACGAACAGGTGCACCCTATCGCTCATCTCGTCATTATATGGGGAGCATGCCTTGCTAAATTACAAAATCCATACTATACTCTCACATACTCATATTAAGTTGTCGAAGGTTCAAGAATTTATCAGCTCTAGCTCATCGTATCTCAACTGGAAAGTAGTGACGAAGAAAGGCGTCAAAAATTCTTCCTCAGAGATGGAGGAGCATTCGGAGCCCTGGATCTCTCCCAACCATCATACCACAAAACCTCTAACTCCCGTAACCGATAAGAAGCCAACTCTACTGCTATAGTATCACTAGCATGCATAACCCGCAGTGTACGATGGAACTGAGCAATAAAAGTCTACAGACCTTCTTTGGGTCTGATTCGGTAAACATTGGAGGATCTAGATTAATGAAATCACAAACTCTCGCACTAACTAGTCTGCCAACAGTACTAGTATTCTGCCTCTGAGCCTAAGTACTATCAATCTAGTCAACAACTGCACCACAATGTGCAACACAATAGGGGTTCAAGAATTACTAAAGAAAAAAATAAGAAAATCAAGAAATGTGCGGAAGCTAAAAGAAAGTAGAGAAACGAAAAAAGAAGACAGAAACTAAAGATATATTGATTCAAGAGAGAGTTTCTTGAATTCAAGAAGTCTATTCTTGAAGTTGAATCCTAACAACAACAATTAGCTAACGATGCATTAATCACCTTTGGTAGAGACTTAAAACAAGAGATAGATTGTGAAACCCAACCCCTTAGAATAACAAGAACAACAATAAGCCTAAACTTATCACCTTTCTTGTATACCTAGAAGTGATTTAAGATTTTGAAACGGGTTTAATCTTACACCTTAAGTTGAGTCTTGAAATTTGAAGAATTAATCCAAGAGTAGCCACACATAATAGTGCAAGAAAAATCTCACAATCAACATGACTTAAAGGATGACTCCCTATCACACAACAAAAATCATGTTCTAGCAATTTTTCACATGAAAGCTCAGTAGACACTTGAATAGGAGAAGAAGAAATATTTAAATCATTCGTAAGAGGCTTCTCATAAATTTCATACCTCTTTCTACCAAGTTAGAATTCATAATCATTTATGTCATAGTCAATTTCAAAAGGAGGCAAATTACTCTAGCACTTGAACTTATATATTACAGTTAATGACTTGATATGCATCAAAATATCATCATCAACAAAAATAATAAATTCACCAACATAAGAAATAAGAGTATAGTTCATTACCTCAAAAAATACCTTAGGTGTTCTAGAAAGGCCAAGAATGCGAACAAACAAATTATACATACCATCTTGGACTTATTAACCATTGGAACACCATCACCTTGTATTTTTTTATGCAATGGATCTAACTTAGTAATTTCTTTAGGAAACTCCATATTATACACTTGTAAATAAGGATCAAAATAGCCAAAAGGTTCAATAAAAGAATTTAACCAAGCTTTCTCTTCCACCATTGAGAAAGAATTGATTTTGCCAAATTCATATTGGAATCCAACTGGATCCTTTGCCATCATCTCTTGCACCTCACCTCCCCTTCCAGAAGGTCTTTCAACATGTGGCTGCGCAAAATCACAAGAACTAAAACAAGAAAGTGTTAGTGGGCAAATAAGTATAGAATTTTTTTTTTCTTGCTTACAGCCTTTGGCTTTTATCACAAAACTAACTTTTTTCTAACACTTATCATCTTCTCTCTCACCAAGGGTTTCTTCTTTTTCTTCACTCAAACATTTTTTTTCTCTCTCTACCTCAGAGCCTTTTTCTATCTCATGTCCTTCTCTCTTTTCTTTTCGCTCAAGCTCACTATTTTCGTCCCTTGAGATCCCACACTCTTCACTCAACACAACCTCTCTTTTTTCCTCTCTTAGGATGTTAACATGTACTCCCTTACTTCTCTCATTCTTTTCTATCTCATATATTTTCATAATCCCTTTAACAGTCTTTTCATCGTCACAAATTTGTGATGGAGCCAAAGGCCCAATAATAAGTTTCTTCCAGTTAACCTAAAAATAGTATCTATTCTTTCCATGTTATATAAATCTCTTTTGTAGACGTACCATGGCTTTACCAACAAGATATGATGATTATTCATGGGAATCACATCACATTAAATCACATCCTCATACCTTCCAACAGAAAATAATAATAACACTCTTTTATATAGCTTTGCTCCTCTCAACATGTAGGGTTCAATATGCTCAATACAGGGCAATTTCAATTTCTCAACCATATAAGTTAAAATTGAGTTATAGTCAAACCCTTTGTCAATTCGAAGTTCACATGTATTCGATGGAACTTTAGCTCTAGTTTGAAAAATAACCTTACCATCGTCTTCCTTCCACTCGGCATACTGGAAGTTCGATTTTTAAGTATTTTAGTCATAGCTTACCTCTTTTCTTCATAGCTAGGTATTGGAGAAATCGTGAACAAAGATTGAAGAAATGTGTAACTCACAGATTTGGCTTCTTTCTTCTATTGCACTCACTTCTTTTTCTTTTTTCCACTTAAAGCAACTTTTGGTTGTTAATATTTAGATTCATTAATAAACCTAACTAGTCACAACATATAGTGATAAGAATAAGGAGTTAGAAAAAGAAAAAGAAAGTTTAAGACAAAACCTAAGGAGATATGAATTGGTTAGTATTAAAAGAAAAAGGAAAGAATTTAAGAAACCCAAAACCCACAAGAATAAGGAAAAAAATTGCCAAATCTTCAAGAACTAGGATCACCTCTTCTTGTTTCCTTTCTTGAATTGGAAACCAAATAGTACTTGAATTTTTATATAATTGGGCTGACTTTTTTTGTTTTTTGTTTTTGTATTTTTTTTTTTTTTTTTGTGACCAAGAACCTCCCAAGATTATCAAAATTTAAATCTTGATTAGCTTACTCTCTGATACCACTTGATAACAACATGATAGGGGATTCAAAATTTAGTAAAGATAATTAGATTGAATTCAAGATGTCTATTCTGGAATTTAAATCCTAACAACAATAATTAGCTAACGAAAAGCTAATCGACATTGGTAGATGTCACGACCCAAAATCCTAACTCAGGTCGTGAGGGCACCCAACAGCGGGGTCGAGCAAGCCAACACTCAACTTACTAAGGGTTCTTTCTTGTTTGATTAAACATTTCAACATATACAAAGTTTTGAAAGATTAAAACATAAATCGAAAAGGATAATTAGTCAGTTTTAAAGATCAAAAGCGGTCATAAGGAAGTGTGACCCAATATATACAGATCCGAAATCCATAATAACTACAACGTGTGTGCCAGGAACTAGTGTCACAAGTCCTACGGGCATACTAACAGAATATACAAAAGATACAATATACAGTCCCACTGTCTGAAAGAAATAGACGGGAAATAAGAAAAATAAACCCCATGGTGCTGTCGAGGATCGTCAGGAGAAGCAGGTTGTAACGACCAACCAGTCATTTTGCGTCATCGGACCCCGTTCCGCTAAATGAAACTTCCCATAGAGGCTTATTATTATTTATGACTTGCAGGGACTAGTGGTCCGGGATTCAGAAGTGTTTAGAATGCTATAGGAACATTTGGTTCCTTAAGGTTGGCCTTTAAGGTCAAGTTTGACTTCGGTCAACATTTTTAGTAAACGAACTCAGAATTAAGTTTCGACGGTTTCGATAGCTCCGTATGATGATTTTGGACTTAAGCGTATGTTCGGAATGGGTTTCTGATGATCCGGGAGCATTTCGGCGCCCAATATTAAAATAAGAAGTTGCTTAAGTTCCTATTGTGGTTTGGGACGTGTTTTTGTGTTATCGAGGTCCGAAAAGAATTCCGAGACCGGGAATAGTTCCATTATGTCATTTATGACTTGCCTGCAAAATTTGGTGTCATTCCGAGTAGTATAGGTCAGTTCGGCGCGTTGTTAGCGAAGTCAAGAAAACTTAAAGTTCCTAAGTTTGGTTCTAGTGGTTTTGAGATGTGATTTTGAGTTTTAGCGTTGTTTTAGGTGTTCTGAAGGCTCGAACGAGTCTGTATTATGATTTGGGACTTGTTGGTATATTTGGACAGGGGCTCGGGTGGGCCCAGGTGCCTCCCGAACACCACACGAGGCTAAAAACCAGCTGAAATAGCTTTTGGTGAACCTATTCGTGTGTTGACCACAGGTGCGGTTGCCCAGTCGCAAGTGCGGGACTGCTCCTGCGGTCCCAGCCTCGCAGGTGCGACCCCTAGTGGGCAGGCCATTTCTTGTAGGTGCGGACAAAGTTCCGCAGGAGCGGAGCCGCAGGTGCGGTCTTTACTCCCCAGGTGCGGGCCTAGGCTTCCTCGTCCATTCCGCAGGTGCGAGCCTTCGCTCGTAGGTGCGAGACCGCAGGTGCAATCCTTGAGCCGTAGGTGCGGAAACACTGTCAGACAGTGTGTTTCTTAAATACGCGATTCTTCATTATTTCTTCATTTCTTCCTCCATTAGAACCCCTTGAGAGCTTGGGAAAAGGGCTCAACGACCCAACCACTAAAAGGTAAGTAAATTCTATCTTAAAGTTGTTAAAGCAAGCATTCTTAGTAGGATTTAACTACTTAATTAGTGGAAAATTTAGGAATTTGGGTAGTAACCTAGGGCCTTCGAGAATTTAGAAAATTACCCGTCAATTAGCTATGAAATCAAGTAAAAATCATGTATTAATGATCCTTAGGCTATGGGTGAGTGTTTCCTTCGAGAATTTTTGGAATCCGAGCATGCGGGCCCGGGGTTGGATTTTAGGATTTCTTCAAGAATGGTGAATTTGGATAAATATTAGGAGAATTCCATGCTTTGAATATAAATTGATATATTTGTATAACATTTGGCTAGTTTCGAGTCTGTGGGTGTCGAGTTCGGAGTTTCGGGCGCATTCTTGACCCGGGGAGTAGGTGCGACGCGAGGTGAGTCTCCTTTCTAACATTGTAAGATGGAACTGTCCCTCTAGGTGATTTAAATGCTATATGTGAAAATTGTGGGGGCTACGTACGTACAAAGTGATGAGAGTCCGTACATAGCGGCTATTACTATTATGTTCGGGTAGTTAGGCCCAAATCATACCTTGTTTTTTTGCCTTATATGAACTATATGCTTAATAAATTAAATGTTACATGTTTCTTACTTCCTTGAGGTCATGAAAATCGAGAAACTTGTAAGGAATTGTTCACCGAAAATTAATTTAAAAAGGAATAATGTGTATGCATGTGACCGCTTCGCAATTTACATTCCGCGAGTGGAGTGTATTTTTCCCCCACTCTTATGGGAACGGGTCGTACGCCACGGCGGATTGAGAGATGCACTTTTGGTATGGGCCTTTAGATCCTCAGCAGTGCATAGAAAGGATTGAGAGATGCACTTTTGGTATGGGTCGTTCGATCCTCGCAGTGCATAGAGAGGATTGGGAGATGCACTTTTGGTACGGGTCGTTCGTTCCTCGGCAGTGCATAAATGTGAGTACTTTGTGGAGAGGTTCACTTATGGTTCGGGCCGTTTGACCCTCGGCAGTGCACGGACATGACTATCTTGTGACTCCAGCCGGTTGTCCTTACCCTGCATGCGTATGATTTATTTGTTACTAAATTCATGGAT